>OY776276.1:80754530-80850615 GCA_963675445.1 Linnaemya vulpina | reverse complement strand
AAGGTAAGTTACAGTATCTATATTGATATAAAGCGAAAAAATTAAATAAATATATATTCTTATATTTCTTGCAGGTTAATAAAAAGTCAACTGACAAAGCACAAGACATGTATTTATGTATGTATTACCTGCTTGATACACTTTCACACCAAGGAAAAGTTAGAACACCATAAAATGAGTGTAATAAGAAGGTGATTAAGATGTCTAGTTTAGATGAATGTAAGTTAAGTTTTAAAAGTTTTAAAAAGCAAATGGATGTGCCTGTTGTAGAGTATGCCGACTTTGAATGCGTTTTAGAGTCGGTTAATATACAAGATTCAACAAATATTAAATCTATACAAAAGCATATTCCATTTGCTTACAGCTAGTACATAAAATGCTCGTTTGACACTAGTTTAAATTTATGTAGAATTTATTAGTGGTGATGATGCACCGAAACATTTCTTTAAAAATTTAGTTAGTGATGTTTTAAGCATATATAATAATTATTTAAGTTGTGACGAGCCAAAAGTCAGAGTTCGTTTTTGGCGCACATGAACCCTGTAAGTTAGTTATTTTTTTCCATTGCCACTCCTAATGTATTATTGCTATTTTGAAATAAGTATTTTCATTAGACCATGTGAAGAATTGTTACTGTACTTTAAACAAACATGGAACATTGAATTACTAATGGTGAATTTACTTTCGATGATAAATAATACTTTATATTGTACAAATTTAGAATTAAATTTAAATTATTAACGGCCACTATAAGGCGCCATCTGACACCAAATTGGGGCAACACAGATCGGAGATTACTTAATGTTACAAGACTGCTGTCCTCAACAGCTGATGATTACCGTGAGGCTGTAGATTCGTAAATTCAACTACGACACTGCAGGCGCGAGGAGATGACATAAGGCAGTTGATTTGCAAACAGAAGATCAGTAAGTCGCTGGCCAGTAACTTGGTAAGACGTGCAGAGTTAACTTAGAATATTATTCGATTTAACTCGACTAGTCGAACAAAGTAAAAGAGGTCGCTTTTAAGTTGGGTGAGACAGAACTTTATTCCCCACCCCAATGAAGAAATTTTCTCTGCCGTGGCTTACTGCGGGTTTCATCTTTCTTAGGCAGGATAGAACCGTGTTCGCCCTGTCGCGTTGGCAATAAGTCAACGAGTTCGTCGTCGCCGTACTGCGATTCCTACTGGACCCTCCAGTACGGTCAGTACTTAAGAGCGAGAGGAGAACACCTAACTTCGACGGGCTGAAGCTGATATAGAATTTTTTTCACTCGGTGGCAGCAAGTCGGCGTTTAGGTTGTGAGCAACGACCGTGAGTAGGAGCAGAATCTTATTGTCCCGTCAAAAGGGTGTCTGCCAAATTCTCCATAATCATAAATGTAGCGCGGTGTCGGGCGAGAGCATTTATATAGAGAGACCACCCGTGTTGAGTATGTGTGTTTAACGGAAGAGTGTTGTCGGTGACTTAGTGTCAGAGTCTAGTGTTTAAATGAGATATACAGCTAGTTTAAGAGAATTGTGAATAAATGCATTATTAAAGAGAAAGTTAAAGGTGATTTTACTCTTTCATCAAAAGAAATATAAATATTTGTAACGGACCCTGGCAGCCGCGATCCTGCCCCAGCATAGAGCGAGAACGTGTCGTTACAATGGCGCCCGAGCAGGGACTTGGAATGAAAGAGAGTTCATCATGATAGAGTGCTTGGTTTCTTAAAGTTTCCTCCCGTAAGGAGAGCGGTGTATTACGATTTAATAATTCAACCTAAAGACTAACGATAAATTGTGAAGAAAAACTGTGCTGTAAACAATGAAATAATTTGATGATTACATGACCATGCAAGGAGAACAGTGAGATATTATTCTAGAGTAAAGAAAAAAAAATTTTTTGCACAAATGTGAAAGAAAATAAAAAAAAAAGTGCGGGAAAGATATATTTCAAATACATATAATCAACGAGTAACTGTAAAAAACAACAAAAAATCAAGGACAGGTAATTAAAATATCAAGACACTTTTTGGACACTAGGGAGTGATACGAACCAAGAAGATTAGAAAAGTGTTGAAAACTTGTGAATTTTCCGATAAACGCGATTCTACTGAAATATCTACAGTAAAGATGTTGAAAACATCGTGGGCGTATTCCCAAAAACGGGATGATCTTTTGCAATATCTCACTGAATTTCAATTAGATGTCACGGGAAATGTGGATGAACTCAGACGATGATGGGCGAAATTGCTTGGTACGGAATAGATCCCAGAACATTTGGAACGTTTAATAGAAATACAGATACAACATGAAGCTAGTCCGCCACCACCCCAGCAGCTGGAGCCTCCAACAAACAAACAACCGTCCAGATCTCCAGCCAAGTGTCAAGTGTCAGTATTGGGCACGACCATCGTGAACGTCCTAGGACTCCGGATATGGAATGCAGGACGAACATCATCGATCAGGTAAGAAAGTGGGGATTACAGTACGATGGCACACATGATCCACTGGAAATTATAGAGCGCATTGAGGAGCTATCACAAATGTACGGAGTTGCACTAGACCAACTTCCAAAAATTTTGCCAGAACTTTTGTGTGATCGTGCGTTGGCCTGGTATCGAAATAATAATGAATTTTGGCGTACCTGGAGTAGTTTCAAAACGGATTTCTGTAGATTCTTCCTCCCCACACACTATTGCGAGAGACTTGATGATGAAATCCATAAACGCAAACAAGCCACTAAAGAACCTTTTAAGGACTATATGCTTGCTCTACAAAATCTTATGTGACATTCGAACCTTAATAAAGAATAACAGCCGTAGAGAATCGTCAGGAACTCTCATCCGGATTACCAATGGCATATCCGTACAAAAGACTTCACATCCATTCAAGAGCTCATGACTCTGGCAGAAGACTTAGAACATATTAAAAATTTGCGCAATGACCAAGTAGATCAGCCTACATCGTCCTCAACTCAAGGCATTAACAAGCGTCAACACATTATATGCAGGTCCTGCGGCAAGAAGGCCACCGGGCAGATAGATGTTATGATAATTCCCGGAATCCGGGAAACCGAACCGGAGGGCAGCAAAACTGATGCAAGCCGACCCTCCCACAAAAAATTCCTCATTAAACAAAACATCCTTAAGCTCCGAAGAAACTCGAATCACGGCAACAATAATTATTGGAGATGAACTGACCATCGATACTGGAGCCTTGCGAAATTTTATTAATCCAGATTTTGTTCCCAAATTGCGAGGTAAGCCCAAATTAATCAATCGACAACTAGAAGTGTTCTTAGCCGACGGATCTATGAAGAAAGTGACCCAGAGTGTAAGATATCGTGTTACCCTGGGAAAGATATCTAAGAAGTGTGTTTTTTACCTAATGCCGGGATGTAGCGAAAATCTTCTCCTAGGGCTGGAGTTTTTGCGAAGTTTTGACGCTACTATTAGCTGTGCGGGACTGTCTACTTATTGCACCTTCTAGAATTTTACAACACAACATCAGGGAAACACCAAGGTTTAAGGCCCAATGATACCGGTGTCCTTAGCGACACAAAATCAATATCCCATTCATCCAACAATGCTCACACTTAATGTTACCTTTGAGAGCCAAGATGTAGAGGAGCAGAAAAGGGTAAAAACATTTTTAGCGACTGAACTCAACAAATTTAGCAACATCACGGGCCCATCGAATATTGCGTCCCATAAAATAGTAATGAAGGACGATCGTCCCATCAAACTAAGGTATGCGCCTCGAAACCCTGCTATGCAATCCATAATTGACGAAGAAGTCAAAAAACTACTTGCGCAAGGATTCATCGAGCCTTCCAAAAGCCCATATAGTTTTCCCATAACTCTCGCCAAGAAGAAGAACGGCTCCTGGAGGATGTGTATGGATTTCAGGCAGTTAAATCAAAGGTCAGTACCTGATGCTTATCCGTTACCTAGAATTGATACCATTTTGAATAGACTAAGAAATGCCAAATACGTAAGTAGCCTTGACCTTAAAGATGGTTATTGGCAAATCCCCATGGAGGAAGATAGTAAGAAATATACAGCTTTTGCCGTAACGGGCAGAGGGCTATATCAATGGCGTGTTATCCCTTTCGGGCTGCATTCCGCACCCGCTACTTTTCACAGGGCTTTAGATAGCGTGATTGGGGCCGATATGGAGCCACAATTGGGGCAACCCTTAATGAACATTTGTCAAATCTGAAGGAAGTTTTCAGAAGATCAACCCTGAGAAATTTCCAGATTATAGTATTGTGAATGGTCAACTATATCGACATTTTTCACGTGGTCTAGATGACCACGATTCAAATCCTTGGAAATTGTGTGTTGCCACACCGTTGAAACGCCGCATATTAGAGGAAAATCACGATCATGCAACCGCCGGACATCTTGGTATACGCCAAACCGGAAATAGAATTGCCCTGCGTTATTATTGGCCGGGGATGTTCCGAAATATTAGCCGGTATGTAACAAAATGTGAATCCTGTCAACGGCATAAGGTCATGCAACAACGACCCGCAGGAGAAATGCTCACACGCGTCCCAGAGGAACCCTGGGCAACCGTATGTGCAGACTTCGTATGTCCCCTCCCACGTTCTAAGCATGGATGTACGATGCTTCTCGTATTTTTCGCCAAATTCACAAAATGGAATTAGCTAATACCGTTAAGAAAATCCACATCCGATGGCTTGGTAAAAGCATTTCGGGAACGTATTGTCGCAAGGTATGGGGTCTCTAAAGTACTGATTACAGATAATGGCACACAGTTCACATCCCGACTTGTCAAGAAATATCTTATAGAACTAGGTGCGCACCAACAACTTACCGCTCCGTATACACCAAGAGAAAATCCCACCGAGAGAGTCAATCGTACAATAAAAACTATGATCGCTCAACTTACAGAACAGCAACATAATAAATGGGACGAATACCTCCCAGAAATCATGCTCGCAATAAACACTAGCATATCGGAGACAACAGGATACTTGCGGGCATTCCTTACGCAAGGATGCGAGCCGCGACTACCTAAATGTCTCTACGACGAGGTAACTATTGGTACGGGCTCTGAAAATCGGTCACCAAATCTTCACGCTCAATAAATGCAACAAATATTCGCTATAGTTCGACGAAACATAGCGAATGCCTCTATCGACCAACAACGTAATTACAACCTACGACGTCGGCAGTGGAAACCAAAAGTGGGCGACCTGGTACTTATCAGATAACACCCCCTCTCTAAAGCTACCGAAAACTTCGCAGCTAAACTAGCTCCAAAATACGGGGGATCGTTTAGGGTTTTTGGAGTAATTATTTTCCTTTCTCTTTTATTTATGTATATACCACATTACCAGCGTCCCTTTACTAATCATGCTGTTGTTTTCTCCTTTTGACTCCATCTAGACATCGGGACGATCTACTAACCGAAATAAAAAGAAAAAAAACCGCAATGGAAGAAAAATTCGAGAAATCCTGCACATCATGGGAACGGGAACAGTCCAAGAAAAGACGCACCATCCTTATTGAGGATGATGACATTCCCACTACTAGCCGAGGCAGAAAAGGGGCGAAATTGTATAATGCCAAACCACAAACACGGCCCAAGCCAGATACATGTTTCCGTGCGGGCGAGGGGGTCTCAACGTCGCTACCCAAATGCACCCGTACACCACCTTCCGGTAACACCACAGCTACTGCCAGCCCACCCGCCAGAGCCGACGACAACCACGAACTAACTGCTGATGAATTTGAGGAGTACCTGCATGTCTTAGGGTTAGAAAGAGACATGGCAAAAGAAATTCGACGCACATTCTTGGGTGATCAAGACCAAAAGATCTAGAAGCGATCACCACGATCGCCACCGTCTCTTAACTCCGATGATGAAAACTACCGTCCGCCAACACCACCAAAATGCAAGGGTCTCGGTAGTCTTAACTTTGAAGACAGAAAGTACCAATACGCCGGATTTTTGTGCCATGAGCGAGTAATGGGAGTACGCCTACTAGTACCCATGAATAGCGATGATCTGCCGCTGAAACTCGAGCAATCATCTGCTCGAAATACGCTACCACCGGCTGAGCTAGTGAAAACTCGGTACACCATAACCGCTACGGCCTCATCTACGACACCAGCCCCAAAATCATCATCGTCATCGTCGACCTCAGTTTCATCTACATCATCTTCCTCATCATCGGTATAATCTGCACCCGAAGTGGAATCGCTTTCAGAGCATTCGAATAACATCGCACAGTACCACTGCCAGCTGGACACTGACCGACAAACCTATATTGAGGAATGGGTACACAACGTCTCGCATTCGACTATTCCAGCAGCATCACCACAAATCAAGAATGCATATGACATCTCTCCGGATGTCAGAACTAACCTCGAACAGGCCCTCCAAAGATGCAAACCCATCCAGCGCCTGAAGTTCCTGAACAAAGTGGGTGAAGTACGATACCAGGTAGTCATAAGACGAAATGGGCAACACGAGGTTGACCGATTGGCGGAATTAAGCCCGAATGCGCCCTGATACATAATATAATTTTTTTATTTTTTTGCCTTTGTAAATATCGGGTATTGAATACCACTTCTTATTTTATTATTGAATACTAGCATTCAAATATTAGTAGATTTAAACGTAGAGTATTAACTTTTCTAGAGGCATCATTGACAGTAACATGCCGGAATGAATTTAAAAATTTTTTTTTGTAACATTAGTGGAATATACTAGTTTCACTATTTTCCTTATTGACTTTACACAATGGCTAATTATTGTTAAAATGTCTTAGAACAAAGACCCTACAGATGTATTCTTGGAATATTTCGTAGCATTTATTGTTTTGATTACCCGAAAAGGAGAGGTAATGTGACGAGCCAAAAGTCAGAGTTCGTTCGTGGCGCACATGAATCCTGTAACTTAGTTATTTTTTTCCATTGCCCCTCCTAATGTATTATTGCTATTTTGAAATAAGTATTTTCATTAGACCATGTGAAGAATTGTTACTGTACTTTAAACAAACATGGAACATTGAATTACTAATGGTGAATTTACTTTCGATGATAAATAATACTTTATATTGTACAAATTTAGAATTAAATATAAATTATTAACGGCCACTATAAGGCGCCATCTGACACCAAATTGGGGCAACACAGATCGGAGATTACTTAATGTTACAAGACTGCTGTCCTCAACAGCTGATGATTACCGTGAGGCTGTAGATTCGTAAATTCAACTACGACACTGCAGGCGCGAGGAGATGACATAAGGCAGTTGATTTACAAACAGAAGATCAGTAAGTCGCTAGCCAGTAACTTGGTAAGACGTGCAGAGTTAACTTAGAATATTATTCGATTTAACTCGACTAATCGAACAAAGTAAAAGAGGTCGCTTTTAAGTTGGGTGAGACAGAACTTTATTCCCCACCCCAATGAAGAAATTTTCTCTGCCGTGGCTTACTGCGGGTTTCATCTTTCTTAGGCAGGATAGAACCGTGTTCGCCCTGTCGCGTTGGCAATAAGTCAACGAGTTCGTCGTCGCCGTACTGCGATTCCTACTGGACCCTCCAGTACGGTCAGTACTTAAGATCGAGAGGAGAACACCTAACTTCGACGGGCTGAAGCTGATATAGAATTTTTTTCACTCGGTGGCAGCAAGTCTGGCAAATTCTCCATAATCATAAATGTAGCGCGGTGTCGGGCGAGAGCATTTATATAGAGAGACCACCCGTGTTGAGTATGTGTGTTTAACGAAAGAGTGTTGTCGGTGACTTAGTGTCAGAGTCTAGTATTTAAATGAGATATACAGCTAGTTTAAGAGAATTGTGAATAAATGCATTATTAAAGAGAAAGTTAAAGGTGATTTTACTCTTTCATCAAAAGAAATATAAATATTTGTAACGAAACCTGGCAGCCGCGATCCTGCCCCAGCATAGAGCGAGAACGTGTCGTTACAATGGCGCCCGAGCAGGGACTTGGAATGAAAGAGAGTTCATCATGATAGAGTGCTTGGTTTCTTAAAGTTTCCTCCCGTAAGGAGAGCGGTGTATTACGATTTAATAATTCAACCTAAAGACTAACGATAAATTGTGAAGAAAAACTGTGCTGTAAACAATGAAATAATTTGATGATTACATGACCATGCAAGGAGAACAGTGAGATATTATTCTAGAGTAAAGAAAAAAAAATTTTTTGCACAAATGTGAAAGAAAATAAAAAAAAAAGTGCGGGAAAGATATATTTCAAATACATATAATTAACGAGTAACTGTAAAAAACAACAAAAAATCAAGGACAGGTAATTAAAATATCAAGACACTTTTTGGACACTAGGGAGTGATACGAACCAAGAAGATTAGAAAAGTGTTGAAAACTTGTGAATTTTCCGATAAACGCGATTCTACTGAAATATCTACAGTAAAGATGTTGAAAACATCGTGGGCGTATTCCCAAAAACGGGATGATCTTTTGCAATATCTCACTGAATTTCAATTAGATGTCACGGGAAATGTGGATGAACTCAGACGATGATGGGCGAAATTGCTTGGTACGGAATAGATCC
Organism: Linnaemya vulpina; assembly: GCA_963675445.1. Classification (NCBI taxonomy): domain Eukaryota; kingdom Metazoa; phylum Arthropoda; class Insecta; order Diptera; family Tachinidae; genus Linnaemya; species Linnaemya vulpina. Next base: position 80,842,051 of record OY776276.1, on the reverse strand, counting down.
CAGAACATTTGGAACGTTTAATAGAAATACAGATACAACATGAAGCTAGTCCGCCACCACCCCAACAGCTGGAGCCTCCAACAAACAAACAACCGTACAGATCTCCAGCCAAGTGTCAAGTGTCAGTATTGGGCACGACCATCGTGAACGTCCTAGGACTCCGGATATGGAATGCAGGACGAACATCATCGATCAGGTAAGAAAGTGGGGATTACAGTACGATGGCACACATGATCCACTGGAAATTATAGAGCGCATTGAGGAGCTATCACAAATGTACGGATTTGCACTAGACCAACTTCCAAAAATTTTGCCAGAACTTTTGTGTGATCGTGCGTTGGCCTGGTATCGAAATAATAATGAATTCTGGCGTACCTGGAGTAGTTTCAAAACGGATTTCTGTAGATTCTTCCTCCCCACACACTATTGCGAGAGACTTGATGATGAAATCCATAAACGCAAACAAGCCACTAAAGAACCTTTTAAGGACTATATGCTTGCTCTACAAAATCTTATGTGACATTCGAACCTTAATAAAGAATAACAGCCGTAGAGAATCGTCAGGAACTCTCATCCGGATTACCAATGGCATATCCGTACAAAAGACTTCACATCCATTCAAGAGCTCATGACTCTGGCAGAAGACTTAGAACATATTAAAAATTTGCGCAATGACCAAGTAGATCAGCCTACATCGTCCTCAACTCAAGGCATTAATAAGCGTCAACACATTATATGCAGGTCCTGCGGCAAGGAAGGCCACCCGGCAGATAGATGTTATGATAATTCCCGGAATCCGGGAAACCAAACCGGAGGGCAGCAAAACTGATGCAAGCCGACCCTCCCACAAAAAATGCCTCATTAAACAAAACATCCTTAAGCTCCGAAGAAACTCGAATCACGGATACAATAATTATTGGAGATGAACTGACCATCGATACTGGAGCCTTGCGAAATTTTATTAATCCAGATTTTGTTCCCAAATTGCGAGGTAAGCCCAAATTAATCAATCGACAACTAGAAGTGTTCTTAGCCGATGGATCTATGAAGAAGGTGACCCAGAGTGTAAGATATCGTGTTACCCTGGGAAAGATATCTAAGAAGTGTGTTTTTTACCTAATGCCGGGATGTAGCGAAAATCTTCTCCTAGGGCTGGAGTTTTTGCGAAGTTTTGACGCTACTATTAGCTGTGCGGGACTGTCTACTAATTGCACCTTCTAGAATTTTACAACACAACATCAGGGAAACACCAAGGTTTAAGGCCCAATGATACCGGTGTCCTTAGCGACACAAAATCAATATCCCATTCATCCAACAATGCTCACACCTAATGTTACCTTTGAGAGCCAAGATGTAGAGGAGCAGAAAAGGGTAAAAACATTTTTAGCGACTGAACTCAACAAATTTAGCAACATCACGGGCCCATCGAATATTGCGTCCCATTAAATTGTAATGAAGGACGATCGTCCCATCAAACTAAGGTATGCGCCTCGAAACCCTGCTATGCAATCCATAATTGACGAAGAAGTCAAAAAACTACTTGCGCAAGGATTCATCGAGCCTTCCAAAAGCCCATATAGTTTTCCCATAACTCTCGCCAAGAATAAGAACGGCTCCTGGAGGATGTGTATGGATTTCAGGCAGTTAAATCAAAGGTCAGTACCTGATGCTTATCCGTTACCTAGAATTGATACAATTTTGAATAGACTAAGAAATGCCAAATACGTAAGTAGCCTTGACCTTAAAGATGGTTATTGGCAAATCCCCATGGAGGAAGATAGTAAGAAATATACAGCTTTTGCCGTAACGGGCAGAGGGCTATATCAATGGCGTGTTATCCCTTTCGGGCTGCATTCCGCACCCGCTACTTTTCACAGGGCTTTAGATAGCGTGATTGGGGCCGATATGGAGCCGCAATTGGGGCAACCCTTAATGAACATTTGTCAAATCTGAAGGAAGTTTTCAGAAGATCAACCCTGAGAAATTTCCAGATTATAGTATTGTGAATGGTCAACTATATCGACATTTTTCACGTGGTCTAGATGACCACGATTCAAATCCTTGGAAATTGTGTGTTGCCACACCGTTGAAACGCCGCATATTAGAGGAAAATCACGATCATGCAACCGCCGGACATCTTGGTATACGCCAAACCGGAAATAGAATTGCCCTGCGTTATTATTGGCCGGGGATGTTCCGAAATATTAGCCGGTATGTAACAAAATGTGAATCCTGTCAACGGCATAAGGTCATGCAACAACGACCCGCAGGAGAAATGCTCACACGCGTCCCAGAGGAACCCTGGGCAACCGTATGTGCAGACTTCGTATGTCCCCTCCCACGTTCTAAGCATGGATGTACGATGCTTCTCGTATTTTTCGCCAAATTCACAAAATGGAATTAGCTAATACCGTTAAGAAAATCCACATCCGATGGCTTGGTAAAAGCATTTCGGGAACGTATTGTCGCAAGGTATGGGGTCTCTAAAGTACTGATTACAGATAATGGCACACAGTTCACATCCCGACTTGTCAAGAAATATCTTATAGAACTAGGTGTGCACCAACAACTTACCGCTCCGTATACACCAAGAGAAAATCCCACCGAGAGAGTCAATCGTACAATAAAAACTATGATCGCTCAACTTACAGAACAGCAACATAATAAATGGGACGAATACCTCCCAGAAATCATGCTCGCAATAAACACTAGCATATCGGAGACAACAGGATACTTGCGGGCATTCCTTACGCAAGGATGCGAGCCGCGACTACCTAAATGTCTCTACGACGAGGTAACTATTGGTACGGGCTCTGAAAATCGGTCACCAAATCTTCACGCTCAATAAATGCAACAAATATTCGCTATAGTTCGACGAAACATAGCGAATGCCTCTATCGACCAACAACGTAATTACAACCTACGACGTCGGCAGTGGAAACCAAAAGTGGGCGACCTGGTACTTATCAGATAACACCCCCTCTCTAAAGCTACCGAAAACTTCGCAGCTAAACTAGCTCCAAAATACGGGGGATCGTTTAGGGTTTTTGGAGTAATTATTTTCCTTTCTCTTTTATTTATGTATATACCACATTACCAGCGTCCCTTTACTAATCATGCTGTTGTTTTCTCCTTTTGACTCCATCTAGACATCGGGACGATCTACTAACCGAAATAAAAAGAAAAAAAACCGCAATGGAAGAAAAATTCGAGAAATCCTGCACATCATGGGAACGGGAACAGTCCAAGAAAAGACGCACCATCCTTATTGAGGATGATGACATTCCCACTACTAGCCGAGGCAGAAAAGGGGCGAAATTGTATAATGCCAAACCACAAACACGGCCCAAGCCAGATACATGTTTCCGTGCGGGCGAGGGGGTCTCAACGTCGCTACCCAAATGCACCCGTACACCACCTTCCGGTAACACCACAGCTACTGCCAGCCCACCCGCCAGAGCCGACGACAACCACGAACTAACTGCTGATGAATTTGAGGAGTACCTGCATGTCTTAGGGTTAGAAAGAGACATGGCAAAAGAAATTCGACGCACATTCTTGGGTGATCAAGACCAAAAGATCTAGAAGCGATCACCACGATCGCCACCGTCTCTTAACTCCGATGATGAAAACTACCGTCCGCCAACACCACCAAAATGCAAGGGTCTCGGTAGTCTTAACTTTGAAGACAGAAAGTACCAATACGCCGGATTTTTGTTCCATGAGCGAGTAATGGGAGTACGCCTACTAGTACCCATGAATAGCGATGATCTGCCGCTGAAACTCGAGCAATCATCTGCTCGAAATACGCTACCACCGGCTGAGCTAGTGAAAACTCGGTACACCATAACCGCTACGGCCTCATCTACGACACCAGCCCCAAAATCATCATCGTCATCGTCGACCTCAGTTTCATCTACATCATCTTCCTCATCATCGGTATAATCTGCACCCGAAGTGGAATCGCTTTCAGAGCATTCGAATAACATCGCACAGTACCACTGCCAGCTGGACACTGACCGACAAACCTATATTGAGGAATGGGTACACAACGTCTCGCATTCGACTATTCCAGCAGCATCACCACAAATCAAGAATGCATATGACATCTCTCCGGATGTCAGAACTAACCTCGAACAGGCCCTCCAAAGATGCAAACCCATCCAGCGCCTGAAGTTCCTGAACAAAGTGGGTGAAGTACGATACCAGGTAGTCATAAGACGAAATGGGCAACACGAGGTTGACCGATTGGCGGAATTAAGCCCGAATGCGCCCTGATACATAATATAATTTTTTTATTTTTTTGCCTTTGTAAATATCGGGTATTGAATACCACTTCTTATTTTATTATTGAATACTAGCATTCAAATATTAGTAGATTTAAACGTAGAGTATTAACTTTTCTAGAGGCATCATTGACAGTAACATGCCGGAATGAATTTAAAAATTTTTTTTTTAACATTAGTGGAATATACTAGTTTCACTATTTTCCTTATTGACTTCACACAATGGCTAATTATTGTTAAAATGTCTTAGAACAAAGACCCTACAGATGTATTCTTGGAATATTTCGTAGCATTTATTGTTTTGATTACCCGAAAAGGAGAGGTAATGTGACGAGCCAAAAGTCAGAGTTCGTTCGTGGCGCACATGAATCCTGTAAGTTAGTTATTTTTTTCCATTGCCCCTCCTAATGTATTATTGCTATTTTGAAATAAGTATTTTTATTAGACCATGATGAAGAATTGTTACTGTACTTTAAACAAACATGGAACATTGAATTACTAATGGTGAACTTACTTTCGATGATAAATAATACTTTATATTGTACAAATTTAGAATTAAATTTAAATTATTAACGGCCACTATACGGCGCCATCTGACACCAAATTGGGGCAACACAGATCGGAGATTACTTAATGTTACAAGACTGCTGTCCTCAACAGCTGATGGATTATTTATGTATGTGTAAACGAACACCGTGAGGCTGTAGATTCGTAAATTCAACGACGACACTGCAGGCGCGAGGAGATGACATAAGGCAGTTGATTTACAAACAGAAGATCAGTAAGTCGCTGGCCAGTAACTTGGTAAGACGTGCAGAGTTAACTTAGAATATTATTCGATTTAACTCGACTAGTCGAACAAAGTAAAAGAGGTCGCTTTTAAGTTGGGTGAGACAGAACTTTATTCCCCACCCCAATGAAGAAATTTTCTCTGCTGTGGCTTACTGCGGGTTTCATCTTTCTTAGGCAGGATAGAACCGTGTTCGCGTCAGCGAGTTTGTCGTCGCCGTACTCCGATTCCTACGGGACCCTCCATTACGGTCAGTGTTTAAGAGCGAGGGGAGAAAGGGCTGAGGGTGATACAGAAATTTATTCACTCGGTGGCAGCAAGTCGGCGTTTAGGTTGTGAACAACGACCGTGAATCGGGCCAGAATCTTATTCTCCCTCCAAAAGGGCGTCTGCCAAATTCCCCATAATAATAAATGTAGCAAGGTGTCGGGCGAGAGCATTTATATAGAGAGACCACCCGTTTTGAGTATGTGTGTTTAACGGAAGAGTGTTGTCGGTGACTTGGTGTCAGAGTCTAGTGTTTAAATGAGATATACAGGTAGTTTAAGAGAATTGTGAATAAATGCATTATTAAGGAGAAAGTTAAAGGTGATTTTACTCTTTCATCAGAAAAAATATAAATATTTGTAACGAACCCTGGCAGCCGCGATCCTGCCCCAGCATAGAGCGAGAACGTGTCGTTACAAAGTGTTATAAAACCAATGAATTCCTTATTGTAAAAAAATTTTATCTTTTGATGATAGAGTAGCAGATCATTGACATTTAACAGGCGAATATAGAGGACCTGCTCATAATAAATGTAATGAATTTCGGTAAATGATAAACATTCAATTGAATTACGTTTTCTAGACTAATTTCGATTTATGTCGTCTAGTTTAGAAAAGTTAGCAGGATATTTATCAGATGAAGATCTAAAAAGTGTAAAATCAAATTATTAAAATATTACCGAGTTCAATTTAATGAAACGTAAAGGTGTCTTTCCTCACGATTATTTAGATTCTGTTAATCGTCTTCAAGAATCAGAATTACCACCACATTCAGTATTCTTCAATAAGCTTACTAATGAATCGTGTAGTGTGGATGATTATGAACATGCTGAAAAAGTTTGGAATACATTTCAGTGTAAATCTCTTATGGACTCTCTACTTTTATATTTAAAAGTAGATGTTTTATTACTTTGTGATATATTTGAAAGTTTTAGAAAAGTTTGCAAGAGTATTTATAATTTTAGATACAGAACTTGAATTGCTAACCGATATTAATATGTATAATTTCGTTTTGCGGGGTATTAGGGGAGTAAACGACGATCAGTTGCTAATAATAAATATGTTAGTGATTATGACTCTACTATTATGCATTGTAGCAATACCTTCCCTACAAAAATTTTAAATGAATAGAAATTGTTGACATACAATGGATATATGTTTGAAAAGAAATGGTGAGCTTTGCTTATGATAAAAGTGCTTTTTTATACGAGTATGTAATACTAATTTGTCTAATTATCAAAACTGTTGTAAAGAAAATAATAGTACACCAGGTGATGTGATACAGGTTGAAGATGCTGCATCTCGTTCAAGCAAAATGTATAGCAAAAGCTATAAAAGTTCATTCAGGATCTAACTTATATTATTGTTATGTTTTAGAACTTAAATTAAAAAATTTTATGAAATTAATTGCTTACATACATATGTACATATGTATATACTTTCTAATTTTTCGGATAAATTTTCTTGGCGTTACAGTTTTCTCTTCTAAAAATCAGTTTTTTTCTCCAATAGTCAGTTTTTTTCCAAAAAGGATATGGCAACATTGATTACGACTCGCATATAAATATTTTCGTACTTGACATGCACTATCTTATATACATAATCTTTGGTTGAAGTTATGTGAGTACATTGGTATATCACCTCAGTTTATTTTGGGTTATACCAATTATTATGTATATAAAATATATATAATAAAAAAATTTATATGCGGGTCGTAATATTACGACCCGCATCGAGCATATTTGTCAAACATATATTGTCAAATTTCATTTTGTCTTGTGCAGTTATTTGTTCGAATAACACAAACAATTGGTTGGTTTGCCTAGAGCATTCAACAATACAACTTGTGAGGCGGAACGTGTTATTATTTGTTGCAGAAAATTGTTATTGTTCATGTACTTTTATGCTGCATAGAACAGATCCATGTCACAAAAATCATAAAAAACGAAAAACGCTACTGCGTAAATTAATGTAGGGTTTATAGTACTTGTGTTGTTGTTGGATAAACGAAAATGTATCTATCAGCACCGATGCGATAATGCCATATACTATTATGATATACATATGGTATACAAATTTTTTGTATACACTTTTTAGTTATATATATATATATATATATATATATATATATATTATTTAATGAAAAATTAAGTATCAACAAATTTTATTTTATTGGCGCAGGTGATTCGTTCGGCATTAGTAAGTTACAAAATTATCGTCAAAATATATTGTATATTCTTTGATAACAGCCATAATATAAATATAATATATTTATATTATATTTTATATAATAAAAATAAAAAAATATATAATTATATACAAATATACAAACATACACAACGCATAGAAAAAAAAAAAATATATATATATATATTAATGCCCAGTTTTTGACTTCGTATTTAAGTACAAAATTAGTTAGTTTTTGCATAAACTTAAGTTGTGCTTAAAAACGCTTTAGTTTTTCAGTCATATTCAAATACTTCAATTAATTTATGCGGAAAGTGTGGTGGCATCGTGATATATGTAAAGAAAAATCGCCATTGTTCAGAAAACATGTGTTTTGCTTATGATTCAAAGTATTTCAAGTGTTGTGCATGAAATTATTTTAAGTTTTTCAACTGTGTTAAGAGTCTATTTGTACATTAAATATTATTTTATTGATTTTTTACTTTATTGTATTGATAATTACCTATATTTATGTAAGTTTTTAAACTTTTTTTTTTAAATTTTTCTCAACATCACTGTTTTCTTTTTCTTAAAAGAAAAAAGTCAAAGTCATGTTTTTGCTGTGCTCTATTTAAATACCATTTAAGTGTCCAATGAGTTTTATTTAAGTGTATTTAAGTATGATCTGTAAAAATGAATTTTGTATTTAAATAGACTTTAAGTTTAAATAGAACTTAAATACGAAGTCAAAAACTGAGCATAAGTTACTCAAAAATTGTGTGTGCAAAAAACATGAGAAAGAGAATAAATAAGTCATTGCGTTTCGTTGCTACATACTTGTCCCCCGCTTCTATAGAAGCACAAAATTTTTTAATTTCAGTAATGTATGGCGTGCAACATCTTTATATATAGTCTTTGCTTGCGCCTTTAGTTTTTTATCTAAATGAATGAGCTTTCAAAGTTACGGTCGCATATATTAAGATTTTTGTGTAATCTTCTTCAGGCATTAGACAGTTTCTCCGCCAAATTTACCCTTAAACGAATAAAATATCGTAAACCTTTAAAATGTCTTCTAGATCTTTTACACATCTTTACGTAGCATTTCCTGCCCGATATTAAATTGTTTATTTTCTCACTAGCATTCATCATGTAAAACAAAAAGAAGTTACACATGCACGTAAATATTGTAGCTTAATCCTTAACAATATTTTGAAACAACAGTAGAATTTTCTGTAAACATCTTCAAACAAGTTTGCATGTGTTTTTTGCTTATGTTTTTTTCCACCATGCCTTCAGTACTAGAGCTGTACCGAACTGAATCAAACGCTCGTTTTTGACAAGAACCTCTAATCAAACCCATGTAATTTAAATGGGTTTGATTAGAGGTTCTTGTCAAAAACGAGCGTTTGATTCAGTTCGGTATACCTCTATTCAGTACCTTAAGTTAAATTTGATGAAACCAACTTTTAAACATGGTCGATGACCAACGATCCAACACGTTGGTTTCTGCTTCGTTTTTTTCCCTTACGATCGGCACAAATAAAGATTTCAAAATTTTGTTTCATGCTTTGTTTAGAGCTGTACGGCTCCCAAATGAATTAATTTAATTGAATCATTTAGTCAATTGAGCGATGTAAATCTTTCATTCAATTGAGCGTTTTTAGCTCAGTTGTTTCAGTTGATTCATTAGATCTGTCTCTTTCAGTAGTGATATTTCAGTTTGTATGTCAAAATCCATACGAAAAAAATTAATTAATTCACACACATGTGCTAATGCATACAGGGATGTAGTGCTCTTTATTTATAGAGTTGCCAGCTACTGAAACAACTGAGCTGTGGAATGAACTGAGCTATTGGAACAACTGAGTTACTAAATAAACTGAAGTACTGAAACAGCTAAGCTGCTGAATGATCTGAAACAACTGAATGAATTAATTCAGTAAAGTGAGCGGAGCTAAAAAGAGCGCTCACTCAAAAGAGCTGTTTTGTACAGCTCTAGCTTTGTTCGACATGCGTTTTCTTATAGTGTATATTCTTTGATATTATTTACAAGGAAACATCATTACTTAGCATTGATGATGTTAAGTTCATCTTTGTTGTTGTTCACAACTGTTACCATATCTTGATTAATTCGCGAATATTGTATTTCTATTAATTTGAATTTTAGTTGTTATGTGTTAACCAGGGATGATAAGTTTTATTAATCATATATATATATATATATATATATATATATATGCATATATATACATATATATATATATATATATATATATATATATATATCTATATATATATATATATATATATTTATATATATATATATATATATATATATATATATACTTATATATATATATATATATATATATATATAAATATATATATATATATATATATATATATATATAAATATATATATATATATATATATATATATATATGATATATATATATATATATATATATATACATACATATATATATATATATATATATATATATATATATATACATATATATATATATATATATATATATATATATATATATGTATATATATATATATATATATTGTTACGTTTTTAGACCTTTTCGTAAAAACGGTTTTAATACTTATCCTTCAAGGATTCGTTTATTGCATCAAATTAAAACACGGACAAATTAATTTTAGAAATATAATGCGGCAACTCTTTATTTATTACTTTATTTACACGAATATTTGTACTACTCAACCCTCAGCGATTTTAACACGTCTATATTTGAAATCACACTGACTATCACCGAGCTCTGGCAGCGCCTTTATATAGCAAAAATGACGTCGTCTGGTAACCTCGCGAAAGTTCTGGGCATGGTGGTTGTATTTTACTTGACATGTGTGTGTTTGTATACATGACAATGCTGACTTGTTTGGTTTGCTTATGGTAACTATGTGTGGTTGAATGTATGAGTGTTCTGTGTGTTTTGCCTATGGTAACTATGAGTGGTTGTATGGGTGAGTATGTGGCTGCGTATACTTGTGAATCTGTTTAGCTTTATTAGCAGCGAATACTTGCATACAAGATCATTAAGAATAACATCTCTTAACATTTATGTTGCTAGGTTTGTTGTTGTTGTGGTTTACTCTTATTGACACAGCCTTGAATGATCTTGTATATTCTGGAGTATTCCATTTCCGTTAATTTGAATATTATCTATATAGTGTTGACCAGGGTTGTAACATTTTGACAACTATAGATTAATTGGCAGTGCTGCCAAGTACATATAGCCACATTGTCGTTTTATTTAAATTTATTTCTAATCCTTGTAACACTGCCGCCCACTTAAGCCTGCTCGACCCGAATAGGCATACAATCACCTCTTCCATAGTGCGCCAATCTTTCGAGATGTACAATCTTCATTTTCGGCCATGGGCTATTGTGCTTCTGTATCCGGTATACAACGTCATTCACTCTCTTAATCACTTTATACGGGCCATCCCAATGAGTCTGTAATTTTGGGGACAATCCTTTCTTCCGTTGTGGGTTATACAGTAAAACCAATTGTCCTTCCATAAATCCCTCCGAGTTTGCTGCGCGGTCATACCTAGCCTTCATCTTGTCACTGACAGTCTTGATTCTATTGCGCACGAGCTCATGCAGTTCGTTTAAGTCCTCCTTCTCCTGGGACGTAATAGATCCTTCTGCTACAGTTGGCTTAACACCAAATTCTAAATCACCAGGTAGTTTTAATTCCGTCCCGAAGATAATCTTGGCTGGCGTTCTCGATGTTGAGTCGTGTACTGCTGACCTATATGCCATCAAAAATTTGGGGATGTGCTCGTCCCAATCCCTCTGATGGGTGCTTACTACTTTTCGTAGGTACTCTTCTAAGGTGCGATTGAAGCTTTCTACCATGCCATCAGACTGTGGATGCAGCGGCGGGGTTTCTGGTTTTCTTTATCCCATATAACCCGCACATTTTGCTGAATATGGCAGACTCGAAATTCCTTCCTTGGTCGGAATGTGATTCTATTGGGACACCACAGCGACATACCCAGTTGTCGACGAATGCATTTACAATTGTCTTTGCTTCCCGGTTAGGTATAGCATATACCTCTGGCCATTTACTGAAATAGTCCATTACCACAAGTACATAACGATTTCCGGCTTCGGTGACGGGAAAGGGACCTGCTACATCCATTGCGATCCGCTCGAATGGTCCTCCTGAGTTGTATTGTTTCAGCTGTCCCCGGCTTCTTCTTACTGGGCCTTTGGCTGCTATGCACTGTGGGCAGTTTGCTATCCAGTCAGCTACGGCTTGTTGACATCCAACCCAATAAAAACGCTGCTTAAGTTTCTTATCTGGGAGTATGGCACAACTATTAAATTTGAAGTTGTTTTGCCATCTACACTTTCCCAGACGCGGTATAAATACCCTTTTATTACCTTAAGGCTATTCCACTGAGCCCAATAAGATTTGGCGAGTGGGCTTTCAGCCGAAATTTCATTCCAGGACGGTTGTCTGTCCTCTCCTTTGGCCGCTATAATTTTCCTTAGTATGCTGTCATCCCTCTGTTCCGCTGACCAGTCTTCATCAGGGCCGATGTGCATTAGCCGAACATCCACAACGCCTTCCTTTTTCTCGGTTCTAACACAATGTTTACACTCTAAACAGCACGGTCCTCTCGAAAGAGCATCCGCATTGTTATGCTTTGCGCCCCTTCTATGCTCAATGCTGAAGTCGTGCAGTGCAGAATGATCGGTCCTTAATGTAAAGTGTTGACCATACAGGTACTTATGGTAATTTTTAATACATTCCAATACCGCCAGAAGCTCGCGTCATGTCACACAGTAGTTCCTCTCAGGTTTTGAGAGTACACGGCTATAGTACCCTATGACCTTCTCAGTGCCATTTACTACTTGGGATAGCACACCCGCTATGCCATAGCCGCTCGCATCAGTATCCAGCACAAATTTTTCTCCAGCTATGGGATACGCTAGCACTGGTGACGTACATAATAATTCTGTGAGTTTCTGGAAGGATTTTTCCTGTGGCTCGCCTCAATGGTATGGTCTTGACTTCTTTGTCAGCTCATGCAAGCTTGCAGCTACACTGGCAAAATTCGGCACAAAACGTCTGTAGTATGTGCAAAGGCCAAAAAAGCTGCGCAATTCATGAAGATTCTTAGGTTGATGCCAGTAACATACTGCTTCTATTTTATCTTCATCTGTTGAGATCCCGTCTGCTGTAACACGATGCCCCAAATACTTTACTTCTTTCTGGAACAATGCACATTTCTTCAAGCTGAGTTTCATTCCAGCTGATGATATCTGTTGAAGAACTTCTGCCATGTTTTTGAGGTGTTCACCAAAAGATTTCCCCATCACGATTATGTCATCGAGATATACTAAGCATGTCTTCCAGTGAAGTCCTATCAGTACCTTCTCCATTAGGCGTTCAAATGTAGCCGGAGCATTGCAGAGACCAAATGACAGTTTTCTTCTTGTCTTTCTCTGCGATCTGCACTTGCCAATATCCGTTTCGCAAGTCCAGCGTAGAGAACCATTTGGTACCAGCTATTGTGTCCAAAGTGTCATCGATCCTGGGGAGCGGATAACTGTCCTTCTTGGTTATGTCATTGAGCTTCCTATAGTCTACGCAGAATCTAGTACTGCCATCTTTCTTTTTAACTAAGGCTACAGGCGAACTCCAAGGACCAGAGGATGGCTCAATTACGCCATCACGCTCCATTTCATTTACAAGCTCTTTTACTTTATCTCGATTTGCTAGGGGTACGCTTCTGGGTGGCTGTTTATTCGGCCTAGCTTCGCCTGTATTAATTTCATGTTTAACCAATGCAGTTCTACCCTGGCTTTGGCTTCCCATGGCGAAGATACTGGCATGCCTTTTTAGTAACTGTTTGGCTTTATTTTTATCTGTTGCTGATAGACCTGCTACCCATTTCTCTACGTATTCCTCAAACTGTTCACATTCTTTTGTGGACAAATTAGTAGGCTCTATCTTCTCGCAGTTTATTATTGCCTCTGCTGAAGTACACTGGCCAACATCGGAATTTTCTTTGATGACTTTTTCATGGTCTGATAAGTTAAGCACTCTTATAGGGACTATTCCTCCTTTACTAGTTTTCACTAGAGCTTTCGCTGTTATAAGCTCTCTCTTTAGATCTGCCGGTTCTACAACCCACAACCGATTGTCCTCACAATCTCCCTTCATCCGTGCCCATATGACTGTTTCAGACTGCGGCGGTAACGTCTGACTCTCAATAGCAAATACTCTTGTTACTTGCGGTTTGTTGTCATATTCACCATCAAGGGGTATTTCCACATTACGCCAAATCATCAGCTGTTGTCCCATATGTAGATTAATGCCATGATTAATCATAAAATCGGCTCCAATAATAACCTCATCGACAATATCGGCAACAAAAAACACATGTCTCACGTTGATGTTGGCTATAGTCACCTTCACTTCAATCTTACCATAGACAGTGGCAGGCTCTCCAGTAGCTGTACGTAGCCGTATATTGCTTAACCGCTCGCATTTCCCCTTTACTATATCGGTCCTTATTATTGATTGCGATGCCCCTGTGTCTGTGGTAAGTACGTGCTTTTCCCCGTTGATGTGTCCGGACGCAGTGAGGTTGCTATTTTTCTGCTGCATCACTGATATGGATATTGTGGGGCCCTCGTTTGTGAGAGCTAGCTCTTGCCTCTCAGTGCTAGCTCGTTTTAGTTTAACGGGGACTCTTGTGATGTTGTTTGGTTCTCCCGTTTGCTGTTTCTTGCTGGCGAAACAGATCTACCTCTCTTCTTTGGTGCTTTGCAGCTGCGCTGAAAATGACCGATCTTTCCGCAGTTAAAGCACTTAGGCTTTTCTTTGATAGCCTTCTCTGCCAGCAGTTGTCGCATTGCCTCCTTAACGCTAGCCACTAGGTTGTTATCCTCCTCAGACAAAACCTCGAAATTCCACACTTTACATATAGGTGGCTTGAAAACCATCCTGGCAGTCTCTTGAGCCACCGCAAATGACACAGTTTCAGCGAAAGTGGATTTCTGCGTAGCGCACACCGCCAGTTTAACATCAGAGTCGCGAATGCCGTTAACGAAAGCTTCAGTTTTAAAATGGTCCAGGAACGGGTGACTCTCGCCTGGATATGTGAGCTGCACTAAACGCTCGATTTCCATTCCGAAATCTTGTAGAGATTCGTTAGGCTTCTGAACTCTACATCGCAATTCCATTCTGTATAAATCGCGCTTATGCTCACCACCGTACTTGATCTGCAATGCTGCCATTATTTCATTGTAGTTGTTTCTGCTGCTTACTGGCACAGTCTCAAGTACCTCTGCGGCTGTACCCTTTAAGGACAAGATCAATTCTATGGCCTTTTCTTCAGCATCCTATCCGTCTCGAACTGGAATTTTAAGATGCGCAGAAACTTCCGCAACTGCTCGTACTGGCCCGCCGCTACACTCCAGGTTATGCATTTTGTCCTCTAGAGCATGCAATTTCTCTTCGAACTCCTTTGCATGCTGTTCCAGGCTACCGCGTTCTAGATGTTGGACTCTATCCGCCAGCTCTGAGAATTTATTCTCAATAGAATCCACTCTCCTGTTAATAGCTTCAGAAACCTCTACCAAGGTCTCGTTCATGGCTTTATTTGACTCCTGTATTTCGGCTACAAGCTTTTCCTGCATCTGCTGAGGGTACTGTTTTATTTCAGTTATTTCGGCTACAATCTTGTCACTGTTGATCATTGATGCCTCCTGCATCTGCTGAGAGTTTTGTTTTATTTCACTTATTTCGGCAACAAGCTTGTCCTGCATCTGCTGAGTTTCGGCTAAAAGCTTTTCACTGTTGACCCTTGATGCCTCCTGTATCTGCTGAGAGTTTTATTTTAATTCACCTTGTGCATCACTGATTCCTTTTATCTAGATCATCATAGCAGCGAACATTGCATTTATGTCCATGCTGCTGTTCGTGGCAGGAGGGCATACTTGCACATCGTCTTTGTCCTTTTAATTATATTTGCAATCCCACTTCTGACACCAATTGTTACGTTTTTAGACCTTTTCGTAAAAACAATTTTATTACTTATCCTTCAAGGATTCGTTTATTGCATCAAATTAAGACACGGACAAATTAATCTTAGAAATATAATGCGGCAACTCTTTATTTATTACTTTATTTACACGATTATTTGTGCTACTCAACCCTCAGCGATGTTAACACGTCTATATTTGAAATCACACTGACTATCGCCGAGCTCTGGCAGCGCCTTTATATAGCAAAAATGACGTCGTCTGGTAACCTCGCGAAAGTTCTGGGCATGGTGGTTGTATTTTACTTGACACGTGTGTGTTTGTATACATGACAATGCTGACTTGTTTGGTTTGCTTATGGTAACCATGTGTGGTTGAATGTATGAGTGTTCTGTGTGTTTTACCTATGGTAACTATGAGTGGTTGTATGGATGAGTGTGTGGTTTTGTTTCTTCTACGTGTATATGGCTGTGTATACTTGTGAATCTGTTTAGCTTTATTAGCAGCGAATACTTGCATACAAGATCATTAAGAATAACATCTCTTGGCATTTATGTTGCTAGGTTTGTTGTTGTTGTGGTTTACTCTTATTGGCACTGAATGATCTTGTATATTCTGGAGTATTCAATTTCCGTTAATTTGAATATTATCTATATAGCAGGGTTGTAACATTTTGACAACTATAGATTAATTGGCAGTGCTGCCAAGTACATATAGCCACATTGTCGTTTTATTTAAATCTATTTCTAATCCTTGTAACAATATATATATATATATATATATATATATATATATGTATATATATATACATATATATATATATATATATATATATATATATATATACATATATATATATATATACATATATATATATATATATATATATATATATATATATATATGTATATATATACCTATGAAGTAAAACTTGTCAAGTTTCAAAATACGATTGAACTATTCATTATTATGTTGGTGGTATAGGTTCGATTCCTGCTTATGGTACATAGATCCGTAAGGTCTTTTCGTCCACCCTCGCATGAACCTCACTGCTTGCAAAGCGACCCAAGGACACCGTCTGCGAGTTTGGACTCAATTGAATGGATAAGAAAAAATTAATTTAAAGTCTAGCGCGGGAAACTCAGGAAATGGAGAGAATGAAAGCTCAACTCCATTCCTGAAGAAGCCCGTGATCATTAGGTCGCTTGCTACAGTGGTGAAAATTCCAGATAGGGGAAGCTTTAACACCATACCCAGTGATGAGCAAGAGCCAGCGAGCAAATTCTCAAACTAGGAGAAGATAGCAAAGCTTCTAGACTTTCTTAAGACAAGATATAATGTCCACAAAAATAGAGTTTCGATGTATCGAAAAATACAGGCGTTTTATATTCAAATGTCAGGTGAGCTAAGCAGTGGACCTGCTTGTAGAGGTAAAACGCATTACAAAAAGCAGACGCAGACACTGTCCCTGCAGGTGAGTCCCCAAAGCGCAGAAGAGATGAAAATATTCTTATGCTAAAGGTGGATACGGCTAAAAAGAATGGGAAGCACTTACTAGATGATGCCAGAAGTATTGAAAGTCTTTCTATAAGATCAGCGGTATATAATAGTACTGCTATGCCAAACCTAAGCAGTAAAATACCCTGTTGGATAAAGGTCCGTCCCAAGGTAACAAATAGAATGAAAAATCAGCAGGCGTCACGTGCAGATGCTCCGGTTATAAAATCGCTTTGGAACGCTTCCTATGCTGATATTCTCAGGCAAGTGAAGAAAGACCCTAGGCTTGCTAATCTTGGAGAGAATGTGAAAAGCATTCGGAAAACCGAAAGAGGGGAGCTGCTACTAGATCTAAGTAAGCCTGCTTATCAGAACACAGGTGAGTTCAGGTTAAAAATAGAAGCGATACAGAATGAAGCTGCCGAAGTAAGAGTACTATCCCAGGAGGTTAGGATTGAAATTAGGGACATAGATAAAGTGACTTCCAAGGAGAACATCTATGGAGCAATAATTAGTAAATCTAATGATTTTAGAGTACTGCAGATAACTGTAGTTAAATCACTGAGCGATTGGCCTGACTGCTCCTCTAGCTAGACGTCTTCTAGAGACCTCGAAAATACGCATCGACTGGGTTGTATGTCGAATACGGGAAAAGATAGCACCGAAAAAGTGCTACAACTGTCCCGACTATGCACGTAGGCCGACAAATTGTAAGGGTCAAGATATATCCAAGATTTTCTCTCGGTGTGGGGAAAGTAACTACAAAATTGGAAAATGTTTCAATAGACCGTCGGGCTTGCTCTGTAGGAAGAGAGCAAACATGTTACCGGATGTGTAGTTTGCCCAGGGTTGGGGAATTGATAGTTTTATTGGTAAATACAATATATTGTAGCACATGAATATGATCAAAATGGTTACATATATTACGAACATGTTCCAATAAATCGTCGTTCTTGCTCTGTAGAAAGAGAGCAAACACTAATGGTAACCGGATAAGTAGTTTTCCGTACTACAAGAGAGCGCTACAAAAGCTTAAGGTTAGAACAGTACTTGAGAATAATAATGCGCATATTATAGTTGAATCTCAATCATTGTCAACCAGCAAAAAAGTTGCTTAAGTAAAGCGTACGAGATTTAAATTTTGACGTCGATGTACTTATTGAGCCATATGAGAAGATTTCATTTGCAATTTGGGCTACATATACACCGGTTATATGAGCTACTGTTTCCTTAACAGTGATGGAAAAGTCAGCACCGCTTTTTTTTGGCGTATGTATGTTTGTGCAGTTGCTATGTCCCTATTAAATATTCTATTGAAGACTTTCGTTTTATTGTAGACAAGATAGTGATGGATGTTGCAGCCAAGAGTCCTGTTATAATAGCAGGAGATTTCAATTCATGGGTTGTTAAATGGGGTTGCCCCTCGACAAAAGCAAGGAGAAAAGTTCTATTGGAAGCCCTTTCTACACTGGGTGTTATACTCTAAAATTCTGGAGATGAGAAAACCTTCAGAAGAGAAAATGGTGTATCAGTAATTGACATTACGTTTGCCAGCAATACCATCATAAACCATGTAAGCTTGAGAATATCTGATCTTTATACTCACAGCGATGACAGCGAAATTCTTATAGATGTGCAGGATGATATACGCCATCTAACCTACCAGGCACAAAGTTTTACAGCATGGAAGGTGAATAACTTTGTGGTATAATGATACTACAAGCTTGAGAGCTCAGTGTATACGTGCCAGAAGACAATATACAAGAACTCGAGGTGGGTTAGAGAATAGTGCACACCATCAGAATTATAGTGATAAGAGGAGGGTTCTAAAAATTTTAATTCGTAGACCTGGAGAGAATTGTAGACCACTGCTTCCCCAATCAGGAGGTATCACCTTGGGAGCATACCCTATTAGCGAAACATTATACAGGCCATACAATTTGCGACCGTTTATACAACTTTAATTGTAGTCGAGTTTTACTTTTTGCGTACAGACAATACAACTCTATTACAATCTCATTATAAAATGTTATTTTAAAAGAAGAAGGTGTCAGTAAAAATGGCAAGAAGTCGAAGGAGAACACCAAAAAATCCGTGGAAAAAAGAGGAAGTGGTCTTAGTAAAACAAGAAACTTATTCAAATGAAAAACTCTTAAGAACATTGCAAAAATATGAACCAATGGATTACAAAAATTATGCATGTAGCAAGTGCGCATATTAGCTATTTTCTTTTTTAGTTCTTCTAGGTTTCATCACTATTAATTTTTTTATACTCCAACAATAGTTTATCATAAGTCTTATTTCGAATGTTCCTCTTTTCTTAATTTTCGTTTTTTCAGTTCCACATTTCCGGCATAGATTTACAAAATTCAATAAAATCTCGCATTTCTTTTCAATCCCTTATATTTTGTTTTAAATTGCTTTTTTTAAGTAGATTATCACTTCTCCGCTGTCAGTATGAATAAGAACAACAAAACAGAATAATATTGCACGGACATGTTCACAAACGTTTCAATCTTGTCTAAAAAATCAAAACTTTTTGATATTTTGCACAACCTAGCCCAACTTACACGCAACGACCACACAAACGTTACAATCAGCTTTACAGCCGCGTCAAGCTTTACCAACTGTCGCAGCGTGTGTGGCTTTCATTAGACTTACCCTCGGTTACAATAGCTGAGGTGAAAGACGTTGTCTCTACGACAAAAAGGAACCGGCACTATACTGTATTCCAAATATAATATTTAAAGAGGCCGTCAAGCTGTGTCCCCCAAAGTTATTAAGAGTAGTAAATGCATGCTTATGGAAGGGAACTTTTCCAGAAGGATGGAAGAGACAGAAGTTGGTCTTAATAAATCCTTAGATGACCCCTCAACTTATCGGCCACTGTATGTAATATATAAATGTGGGAAATTGCTAGAGGTTGTAATATAGGCTGTTTGTGAATCATACCTATATCTATCTACTGGGTATCTTATACATGCTCCATGTATAAGATACATGTACATTGTATGTACATATTTTTGATAATTTTAAACAACAGAAAAAAGGATATATGTATATCCTTTTATAGGTAATATGGTAGCCAAATTTTAACGAAAAATTTACTAGTCTTATACTGCTTGTCAGAAGATGAATTCAAAGAGAAATTTGGGAGAGCACTACATTGTTTTTATTATACCACGGCATTTAGAACTTTTGATACCACACCGGTGAGTTATATAATCCAGTCTGTAGATTCTTTATTGATAAAAAGATCCACTATGATATGAGAAAGCTGCGATTATTTACTTACTCTCTTTCGTTTTATTTTGTACTCGACGCTTAGAACGCGTTTTTTTTGTATGACACAATAGATTGTCAGGTATACCGGTTGATAGTGATTTCTCATTTAAAATTTCATTTGTACACAATGGCATGTTTAGCTCATACCATAAACGTCGCGAATTATACTCCGGATTAGCCTTTGAGCGTAATATACTTTGTAAAACATCGCGATTTGGTCGGTTATAGACTAATTTTCTCGCTAAGCATGATCTTTTGACAGTACTGATTCCACTGCTGGTACAATGAAGGCTGTGCGCATTACGTTTGGCTGCAATAATAGAAACAATTAAATTCTGTCGCAAAATTACAATAAAACAAAACATTTTAAAATTTTATTTTACATATGTATAATCGTGGAAACGGATATAGTTTCCTAGCTTGTATAATTCTCTATAGAGAAAAATTCAATAAATCAAGAAAGTTCAAAAATATGTTTGGAATAGTCATGCGATTACATAGCAAAGTTTATCAAATAATAAATGAAATTTAGCTGCTGGATGGTTAAGCAAATTATATTATATGCAGCTTCAAAGCGTAAAATATGACACAGGAGCTAATGCAAAATGCAGTTTTATTAATCACGTCATAAGTAAGAGTTTCTTATTGCAGTAAAACAGTAATAAAAAAAATTTATAAATGCATGCATATACATATATATATATATATATATATATATATATATATATACATATATATATACATATATATATATATATATATATATATATATATATAGTGCACTCAGGAAAACGTCGTGTTGACGTTTAACAAATTGTTGACGTTTATGAATATAACAATTTTTATAAAAAGCATATTGATAGTGTGCTTTAAAACGTTTTCATTGACCATAAACTAAGACCAAACATAAACAAATCAAAAAAAGGAACAAAAAAGGCTTTCAGCCTAACTAAAACTAAAAGAACACATTTTAAATGAGATCATGTTGTTAATACATTCATAAAATAAATGTGTGGGCAAAAATTATTTTTATGTTAAGTTTTAGACTAAAACTTTTAGTCTGAAATAAATGAGGCAAGTATAAGTACATATATAATTACATATTCACAGTTATAAATAATTATTGGTATGTATATTTTTACAACCATTAATTAATTTGTTTGTTAGTTTTAAACTCTTGATAAATTTACTTCAAAATAATTCAATGTGTTTTTTACAATTTTCAAAAGTTCAACTCCGCGTAAAATTTTAATCAAAACCATATATGTAGTAATCTTAAGGCTTCAAACAATTAAAAAACTATAAAATAGCAGTAAATCTAGAAAATAATAACATCATTACTATATTAATATTTATATAGGCTAATTGTTCTAACTTAGTTAAAATCTCAGAAAGACATGATGATAAATATCCCTAGGCACAAAGGAAGTCAACATCAGTTTTATTCAACTTACACAGCAGAGCAGAACAGCTGTTTTCGAAAGCCGCTACACTTTCATCTTCAGTGCTCATGTGTATATTGTGTTTAACACCACTGTTTAGGTGGCTTAGTTGAATGTGATAACAGTTTTCTATTTACACAAATTTTATTGTGAAAAACAATCCGAGAACTGTTTCAACCTGATGTTAACACTTGTGTGTTATGATACCTGTGTTACCATTTGATTATTTTCTTCATGTCCCATTTTTCTGAATTTTTTGTTCCATTAATAACTTCGTTATGAAATTTAACATTGCTGTTAAAGTATTTGAAGTACCACAAGTAGGAATATAAAATTTGAGGAACTTATTTTTCTTATGTTCTCTTCTCCTCATTACTCGCGTTTTGTTCGAATGTCTTGACTTATCCGAAATCTTATTCGTTGCAGACCTTTATATATATAGACCTTTATATATATATATATATATATATATATATATATATACATATATACAGAGATATGTATATATATATATATATATACATATATATATATATATATATATATATATATATATAATATATATATATATATATATATATATATATATATATATATATAACTGTGGTTGAAGTCTACTAACGATTTGGTAAAAAGCGCCATTGAAATGCATATAGACATAGCTTAACCACCCAAGAAACAAATTTAATATTATAGTAGTACAATGACAGTATGTCAAATAGTTAATTTATTAACAATTAAATTGAGATTTTATTTCTCATTTTGCCTTATAAATACTTTGATTGTTATCCAAAAGATTCTTAATTGTATAAAGGTGTAGAAAAATAAAATAGAGTCATATCAAATAAAAGTTGTTTGTTGGGTGTCAGTTTGTATAAGTTTCATCACCAACTAACTACACTTATTAGAATGTGAATTTCAGAAATCTTTTGTGAATTTTCATAGTTAATTTATTAACATAATTCTCAGACGGTTTATAAAAGTCTTTTAATAGGTTGAGGTTCAAAACTGTGGTTGAAGTCTACTGACGATTTGGTAAAAAGCGTCATTGAAATGCATATAGACATAGCTTAACCGCCCAAGAAACAAATTTCATATATATATGTATATGTATATATATATATACATATATATATATATATATATCCTACTAATGTTATAAAGCAGAATGTTTGTGAGTGTGGAATGTATTCATAAATTGTCTGCAATTTAGGTTACGAAACATGTTGCTTTTCAATAATCGAATGGTTAATAACCCGAAAATCGTATCTATTTTACACGACGCTAACCAACACTGGAAAATATTTAACGTCGTGCTGTTTTATTTACTGACGTCGGTATGTCATTTTAGTCACCCTCTTACTTATCAAAACTTTCTGTTGTGCAATTTTTGAACGTGCAAAAAGTAATATGCCTTGGTATTTAATAATTTTTTAAATTTAAACTCTGAAAAATATTACCTTCCTCCGCACAACGTTTCATTATTTGTAAAAAAAATATATATATTTATGTATTTATATGCGACAATTTTAATAGTGCTATTGACGACTTATGTATGCTTTATAGAAATATTCACGTTATTGAATAATTCAAGTTATTGTTGTTGGTTGAAAGTAATTAATTTTTCTGTTGTTTGTTAAAGTTTAAAAAATATGTTGTTTAATACTTATTGTTATCAAAACTTATTGTCACTTTATAAACATGATAAAAATAACAATCTTGGTTTCCTAGGTTTGGTGTTAATTATTCACATACCTTCAGAGCTGCATTTAAGGGAAACAATCACCTCGAACTTTGCAAGTAGGAGTAACCATTTTCAAAACGAATTCATCATGATATTGAAACAATTCACCAGAATTTTTCATACGAGTCGCATCATATATAGCGGCGCAGAAAAAAGTGCATTGTCTGCGCTGAGGAAGAAGACCGGTTATACCTTTTTCAACTGCAAGAAGGCTTTGGAAATGCATAATAATGATATAAAATTGGTAAGGAATTTAAAATATATTTACTTCTTTTTTAAGAACAGCCATAAACTAACGTTTTGTAATACAAATTTAAGCGAATGGTTCATTATTTTATATAAAAAACTTTATTTTCCAATATGTCGCCATTTCGTTGTGTTGTATCTGAAGGGATACATAAAATTGTGTAATTTAAAAATATTTTGTTTCAAAATACACTCTTTTATATATCCCTGAAGAACCAACACAAAAAAGTGGCGAAATGTTGGAAAATAAGCAGTGTTTATATAAAATAATTGATCGTTCGCTTAAATAAATTTTAATATTATTGAAATTAAAAAGGGCAAAACAAATAAAAATGTAGTTACCAGTATCAGTTCGGCAACATATTTTTGTACCTCGTAGAGAGTCTGGCGTCATATCTCGTATTGCCTTATGTAATTTGCTTGCTATTTATGTATTATCAATGGCTTACCTACAAGTATGATATAACACCGGAATGCCGAAAAAATTTTGTATACCACCTTGCCTATATTGTCATAAAAATACTCTCGTTGGGATATAACCATTTTGTAATTGCTCATTATATTATTTTTAAACATATTGAGTGACTTAACAAAGTTTTAACTCTACATTCAAGTCTTTGAAATATGGTTTCCTTAGTAACTTCATTTATATTTGTATAGACAAAGTAAATTTGTAAAGTATTTGGTGCACAGATTCTAGTTGGTGACTAAGACCATATACCGTCGATGTTGTTAACCCTTATTTTATGCGTTTCTGTGACTGACCTTAAACGACCTATACCTTCACATAGGAAGTAGCAACGTAGTTAACAACGAAAAATTCCTCAGAAGAACTGTCAATCAATACAGTTAGTTGAGGCGTCGAAATTAACAAGTGCGGGTGAGACGCAAAACTATCGAAAGAGAGTAAACGATCAGTGGTCTGGTTGCCCTTAAAATATATTTGCCAACGGGACTTGATGTTGACTGACTCAGAGCTGCTTTGCGAATGAAGTAACTTCATATAATATATATTTTCTTTTGTATGCGATGGTTGTTTTTTAATGTAAGCTGATTATATATTACAGTTATTTTTTACAATTTACTATTTCGAAACGGTTAAAATTCATAGGAAATCTAAGTTCAAGAAAGCTATTCAGAACACTACCAGTTTACTTTAATTCTGTTCAGCCATTCAAAAGTTATAAGCGGGTCACATATTCACACGCAGCCAATCATACATACACATAGGCATACGCCCATGTTCTGAAAAACGCATATCGCTTAAAGTTCGTCTTTTCGATTTGAAAACGCCAAACAGGTGTTCTGAGAAAAGAAAACGCTAGAAATTTGGCGTTTTCAAACCGCTAGTGTACACTGAAACGATCTGGTCCATTTTATTTAAACTGCACTTTAAAGAGAAAATAAAATAATGCACAATTTAGTTTTATATGTTTTCTTCTTATTTAAGAAAAAACTTCTAACTTTTTTCACAGTTTTAATTAAAAATACGCAATTTAAAAATTTACTTTGAATTTGTCAATTGTCCGTCGCAATTGTTTACATATGAACTGGCGATTTATGCAAACAGCTGATCAAATTGATTTTCGAAAAAATTAATGTTAGTGGTGTTGGTTTTAAAATAAGTTATTTGATTATTTCTTTCTTAACTTTTGATATTAATATTTGGAATTTATTAAATCAACATATTTATATTAAAACGTACAAAAAAAAACCCTAAATAAAACTTCAGAAATAATTTAAATTCTGTATGGTACCGTCAAACATTTACAAGAGCTAAAAAAAATCATACAAGAATCTATTTGAAACCGGCTACCCGTGATGAAAACCAATTATTCGTAGGTATTAACATGTAACATCTCTAAATGAAAGAAGAATTTGCCGCCAATAAAGTAAAGTGCAAAAAAGCCTGTTGCCGCTGGACAATAAAAATTTTTATTTTTAAGTACATATATAAATGTAAGTACATAACCAAATATTTGTTATTGAAATAGTAAATCTTGTTTTTCTATGAAGGGCGCCGCAAAAGTCAGTAGAGCAGTGCAAAATATTTCTGCAATTTATGAAAATACATCCAGACATTGCAAGAAGTCTCTACAAAGGCGATAGAGTCAAACTAGACCAATTGTGGAGCGACTTAACCGATCAGCTCAATGCCAGTGGACCACCCACTAGAAATATTGCTAACTGGAAAAAGGTATAATCTTTCAACTCGATATTTCAAGCCATTTTGAATTGTGTTTTTTAGATTTGGTGTGACTGGAGACGCAGCATAAAAACAAGACTAGCGGAAAACAAGATGTCATTAAGTAAGACGGGAGGGGGAGATTATCAGCAGCAATTCTTGTCGCCAGTTGAAGAGCAATTGGCTGTAATATGTAATATACTCCACGCAGTAGAGGGTATTTCAAAAGCAAAATCTTTTGGTGCTGAGTCGAAGAAGAATATTGAATGTGAAGTGGATATTCAAATTGAAAACACCACAATATCTGATTTAATAGTTTTGGAAAGTACAACGCCAACATCTGCAACTCCTCCTCCATTTACCCCTGAAATGTCCCCTCGAAGAAAGAAAGCTCATTTCAGCGGTAACATTCAGCAACTAATGGACGAAGAAACAAAGAACTTCAAATATATAGTTCAACAAATGGAGGAAATGAACAATAATATAAAAGAATACACTAGATATTTAAGACATATATATAAAAATGTGAATGAAATTTGTTCTTTAAAGAAAAAAGAACTTTCTGAAATAAAAAGGCATCACCTGGAATTGGAAAAAATTGCCAGTAGTCGCAACGAAATGAAACTAGAATTTTTGAAATTAGAGAAAATGAAGCTAGGCATGGAAGTCGATTAATTTTTAATTTTTTTGTGGTGTTAATGATCTCCTTAATATGATAATTGAATTATTTTATTTTACTCATAACAGTTACATAAGTTTTTTTTAAACAAATGAAGTGTTTATTTTTGTTGTACTTTTAATAAATATGTACATATGTATGCATATAAAAAAAAACTATAAATTTTTTATTACACCAAAGTCCTTGCAATATTGTCTCTAATTTCCGCTCCTGCGGTATTGTTTTGCAATTGATCTGGGTGTTCTTCCACTTCTTCATTTGATGTAGGAACTATTTGGTCATGATCTTCCATAGGAACGTTATAATGTTTGCAAATGTTGTGCAGAGCGCAACAAACATTTACAATTTTTACTACTTTTGACGGACTATAGGGAAATGTGTCTTCCCTATAGTCCGTAGAAGGCTTCTAAAACGGCTTTTTAAGTTCCCTATAGTCCTCTCTACTATATTTCTTGCTGATGAATGCACTAAATTAAATTTGTGGTGCATTGAACCAAACACCGCTGATTTGTAGGGCACCAGAACATAGGGTTGTAATGCATAGGCAGAGTCGGCTAACAACCAAGAATTAGTGTTTCCATGGGAATACATTTCTTCATAGTAGGTGTTTGCATTGCTTAAGTTCCACACAAAAGCATCGTGGCATGATCCAGGCCTAGTTGCATCCACAGCGCTAACTTTCATTTGGTAATCACAAATCTACATGATATTAAGAATAAAAAATTATTACATTAAATTGCGAAGCATGATCATAGATATGTATGTATGTATTTATATTAAATTTGGGTATATTAAGCTACTTACAATCAGCACATTTAAGCTGTAATAGCCCTTTCGACAATAGTAAAGTTCAGAATCATGCCCAGGCTTTATAAGTTCCACATGGGTGCCATCTACAGATCCAATGACGCCGGGTATTTTAAATTTTTCATAAAAGTGTATTTTGGATTCTCTCGCTTCTGATTCGGTCATCTTCAACTGAATCCAAAGTGGACAGAGCCTCTCCTCAATAATATTAAGTATGTTCCATAAAACTTTACAGAAAGTGCTACGGCCCATACTTACATTAATGTCATTGGCGATCACACCTTGGAAGGACCCGACTGCCAAAAATCTTAAAACGCCGGCCAAACGCACTATTTCTGGTATTGAACTTCTGCTCATATGCCGAGAAGTTCCTTCTAGAATCATCAAAAATGCAGATTTGCTTAACCTGTAGAGAGCTATGAAACTTAAAACGCGAAAACATGCCATGAAACCGGAACTTTTTTGTCTATATAATTATATATGTATGTATGTACTTACGCTTGGTCTGGAATATCCAATGGATTGGAGGAATCTCTTAGTGTTTTTTTTTTACTTAAAACTTCTTTTGATTGTAGCTTTTTTAAAGCTAATATAGCAAGCAAGAACGCTGAAGGCATTTTAATTTAAAATTAATTTTTTTTTTTGTTTATGTTTTGTTATGGTAAAACATATGTTTTCATTGCTCGAACACAACTTCGAAAATAGCAAAACGCTAGCAAATCGCGTGGTTTTCAGAACATGCTGAAATGCGCTTTGCGTTTTTGAAACCGTAAGCGATTTGAAAACGCTGCGTTTACCAGAACATGGGCGATAGTGATTGGTTTTCAGAATTAATCAGGAAAGCTTCCTAGGACCTCAATACGTGGAGATCAGATGAGAACATGATTTCCTTTTAAATCGGGGTAAAACCCATAGCTTCTGGATTTTTTATTTTATTTTAATAGCAGGAAGATAAAAAAGATTAATTCTCCCGTGTTTGTAAAATATAAATTTACATAAAAGTCAGTGAAGTATATCTTTTCAATGAATATGTTCGGAACCAAGGCCATTTATATACATATTTATGAATGTTGTGAAATCGTTTCGATATGTAGATCTTATATTATATTAGTAAAATGGTACAATTACCCTATGTAAACTTTTCCAGTTTTTGTTTTAGTTCATTTTGAGTCCCTACTTTTGAAAACAAAATAATAAATATTTCACCAATGAAATACGCATAGTATATAGTACATATATCTTGTAGAGCTGGTGTTACCTTATAATTGTGGCATGCTGACTAAAAGCCCAACTATAATATGCGTAGGCTAGCTTTGGCTACTGTCAAAACTCGACGAAAAGACTGTCAAATGCATATGCGAACATTTGTGGGGCTATATTATACTTACACTCAGTTGTAAAGCAATGCACTTTTGCAAAAACTAATTTATGATATATACATGACATGTAAATACATATATAAATTTTTTCAATTTATACATACATAAATATATTATCACAAGTAGGTTATTACCAATTTAGAAAGTAATTTAAGAAATAAATTGGAAAGTACTACAATGTACAACAATGCATAACAATGTGTGCAAGTGGTTGGCAACGTATCATAAATGGTATGAAAATACACAAATACACTATAATATATATACAATAAACAAACGCTAAACATTTAATGTTTCCATTAATTTTTGGCATTATTTATTCAATTATGTGCAGAATTGATTTCGGCGTACATTGCAGATTCCCTTGTGTGCATGTATCACAGTCTATGGTATGTGTGTATCTAAAAATAATTATCAATAACAACGAACAAACTGTTGGCCTTTAAAGAAAATGCGATCAGTTTCGCTCTATACGTAGGAAAATTAAATTCAACGAAAAGTTAGCAAAGCAAATTATGGTTGTACACATTTGATTGCATGCATTCGCAAATTCGCCTGCGCTAGCGTATGCATATTATAGTTGGGCCTCAATGACATAGTTATATACGTATATGTATAACAATACTAATATACATATATGTATAACAATAATAACATACTAATGATAATATAACAATATAATATATATATATATATATATATATATATATATATATATATACATATATATATATATGTATATATATAATTAATTATTAAATATATGTTTGGATTGTTGCGGGTGAATAATGTCTATATATACATACATGTATGTTTGCTATTAAACCAAATGATAAATAGAATTTCGTCTTATTGCAACAACAAAAATAACTACCTGAAAATTGCATAAGAAAAACATAGGATGTCTTGAAAATTGCATACAAAATTCCAATCAGTGACGATGGCAAGTAATTCTAAAATTAAAATGAATCAAGAAATTCTGAAATTTATTTTGCTTTTAATCCGCCAAAATGTCTGAATGCAATAATTGCAAATCTGCCATACGTGGTGAAACTGGAATTTGCTGTGAAGGAGTGTGTAAAAAGGTTTATCATAGCACCAGCAAGTGCGCCGTAATATACAATTATTCAGCTGAAATTTCGGCTAAAAACAATTTTGTGTATTTGTGTATTATACATAATGTCGCCATGGCGTTGAAAGAAGTTCAAGATTATGTAAAGATAAACATGCAATGCATAGTAGAATGCAAACCTGATCTCAATGTGTCTCTTAAGCAAAACAAAAGAGAACTTAAACAATTATTAAAAGTAATAGAAATCCGTTACGAAATAAGAATAAAAAAAATTGATAGAGTACAAAATACATGTGAAAAAAAGTGTAAGAAATTCAAAAGACATGCGGCCAAATAAAAGAATCTCTAAATAAAAACAAGGGATTATGTAACCTAATAGAAAAAGAAAACAAAAACAAAATGTGTAATGACATAAAGAAGCAATTAATGAGACAAGTGTCAAACAAACAAATTGCTTATTCGGGTGCAGTTAAGAAAACAACAATGTTGCCAGATTTTAATAAACAAATGCCCGTGATAGTAAGGTTAGGTTCTCGGATTCTTTTTCACAATAAAATTTGTGTAAATAGGAACTGTTATCACATTCAACTAAGCCACCTAAAAACTGGTGACAAATACAATATACAAATGAGCACTGATGATGAAAGTGTTGCGACTTTCGAAAACAGCTGTTCTGCTCTGCTGTGTAAGTTGAATAAAACTGATGTTGACTTTCCTTTGTGCCTTGGAATATTTATCATCATGTCTTTCTGAGATTTAAATTAAGTTCGAACAATTAGCCTATGAATCTGGATTCGATTTAACAAGGTTAGGTTAGTTTTTTAGGGCCATTGTCGAAACAATGCACTTGGGTCCGTTCATTCGGTCCCGTTGTGATACCCTAAAACAGGGACTACACATGAGTCGTCCTCTGCCGCATTAAGCCATCCTATCGATGCTAGGAAGGCCATTATTATTTTGACAAGCTTCTCACTCGCCAGGCTATCTAGATCTGGCAAGAAGTTGGAGCGCAGTGCCACTGACCTTACGCTGTTCAGGGCAGGGCTCTGACATAGAAGATGGAGTACTCTTTTCTCCTCCTCTTCGTCATTACAGCTTCTACAGAAGTCGTTGTATTCCAGACTCATCCTTCTCCCGAAGTTACAATGTCCAGTTAGGACATTCACAAGTTTCCATAGTCATATCTTGTTGAAGTTAAGAAAGTCACGTGTTCTTGCCACGCGGCAGTTGGTCACGTTTTCAGATCATGATTGAGAGAGTTTGTATGATTCACACTGAACCAAAAACTTGCAGTGTGATAAGGGAATGCCTGTGAAGTGACAAATCATAGAGTTATCCAGCTCTGTCCCTTCCCTGGCTATTCCGTCAGCAATGAGGCTGCCAGGAGGGTCAGAATGTCCCGGTACCCAGACCCGTGATAGTAAAGCCAGAGGAAAAACAAGAGGGGAGCTAAATTTTAAAAAAAGTTGATCCAATTAATTCAAAGATAACAAACAGAAAGCAGAACAAATGGTATCGTGTTAGTACAAACTGATAATAATAAATAAAAACGAGAAAAGATCAGAAATGCTATTCAAAATTAAATGATTAAAAAATTATAGTTAAGGTTGCCAATCCCAAGGATATGATGATAAACGTAAACTGAATAATTTTTTGAGTGGCACCGATATTAAAATAATAAAAACATTTGAGCATAAGAGGAATAATAAAATGATTCATAGAGTAAAACTAGCGACTGACGGAGAAACATATACAAAAACGATCGAAGCTCAAAAAGTAAATATAGGATGGAAAAAATGTAGGGTATTTGATGGAACGGATGTGACCCGATGGTATAAATGCAAGGGTTATAATCATCTGACGAAAGAGTTCAAGAACCGAGAACTGTGTATAAAATGCCTTGGAAACCATCAAAGTAAGGAATTTAAGAATAACATGGTATTAAATGTATGAATTGTAAGCGTATGAATGAAGAACTGAATATAGGGCTAGATGAAAATCATGTAACCAATGATAAGCAGTGCCCAGTATATCGAAACAAATTAAACAATAAGAAAAAGAAAATGGGATTGACACAATAACAACGAAAGAAACTTAAAGCGCTTTACACAAATACACAAGGTCTTATTAATGCCTTCAATCAGCTTCATATACTGGCTGAAACAGAAAAAGCAGAGTTAGTCAGAGACACATCTAATGGAATATATTGGTGAGCAAGAAGTTGCGCTGAAAAATTATAATAAAATTTCGTGTTTATCCAACTCATTTACTATAAGAACGAATGGATAATGAACAAAAACTTTGAGATATTTGAGGACTATAAAGATTTTAGCTTGTACAGCTAAATATAAAGGGATCAGTATTACAATTGTAGCGGTATATAAATCACCTAGTAGTAATATGTCTAATTTCTGTGATATATTTGGGATGGCTTTAGAAGAAATTTGTGAACTGAACTGTGATACTCTGATAACAGGAGATTGTAATATAGATTGGACAAAAGACAGTTACTATAAACAACAGCTGGAGAAGCATTTAAATGATAACGGACTGAAACAGATTGTAAAATCTTATACTAGAGTGACAAAAAGATACAAAAACATTAATTGATTATGTAATTACGAGTAATAAAAAAATTACAACACAAAATAGTAAAACATCAAAAATATCATACCATGAAATAATTGAAGTTTTGATAGAAGATACCAAAATGGACAAAAAAAGCTAGTCAAAATAAAGTTGAAATTTTAAAATATAATAAGGCAGTTTTGAACAGAGATATTAATTGTATGTTAAAATTTGATGAAACAAAAGATCTTAATGAGAGTGTTTTCAATTTTGATAAATGTTATGAGGCAATGATACAAAAATTTAGTAAAATAGTGATAGTAAAAGACCAAGATGATAATACAGGATGGTTTAATAGAGATTTATACATACTAAAAAACGAAAAAACGAAAAAAGATAGCAAATAGCCAAATATGTAAATACTAATTTTTATATATAATATTTAAAATTTATATATTATAATAAATATAAAAAAACTATTTTAGAAAACTGGGACACATCAGGTGTAATTTTACAAAATATAATAAATAAATCATTAGAGACAGGAATATTCCCTGAAGATTATAAAAACTCGATGATGTTACCGATAGAAACACTTGACAAGGCTGAGAAATGTGAAGAGTTCAGGCCGATTAACACATTTAAAAGCATTTGAAAAAATATTAGAAAAAGTAGTTAAAGATCAATTGGAAAAATATATTAAAAACAACTGTATTTTATCAAAGTATCAATCAGGATTCCGAAAGAAATATTCATGTAAAACATGTACAGTATTAGAGGGGTCGAATTGCAATGGTTCAAATCATATTTGAAAAATAGAATACAAAAAACGAAAGTAAATAGTGTAACATCTTGTACCATTATAAATGACTATGGTGTCCCACAGGGATCTATTTTAGGAGCATTGCTTTTCATAATATACATCCATAAATGATATACAAAATATTGTAAGAAAATGTAAAATAGTTTTATGTGCAGACGATACATTAATGTACGCGTAAAGGAAAACTGAAAATAAATACAGAGACAATCTAAATCACGATATGAACAATATAAACCATTGGTTAAAGATGAAAAAATTAAAACTGAACGAAAATAAAACAAAACCTATGGAAATAAATATTAATAGAAATATAATTTTAATAATATAAAATTAATAATCAACCAAACAATAAAGTACCTTAAATTTAGAGATCACATAGAACACATTTGCAAAAAAATTGGATTTTTCAAGAGGATAAGAAAAAAATCTTCCAATAGCAACTGCATTGAATGTATATAACACCATAATTAAGACACACTTTGAATACGTATCAACGATATTATATACATGCTGTTTAGAGTCACAAATAGAAAGAATGCAGAAAAATAGTTATGATATAAAACGCAATTTAATATTTTGTTTTTTGGTGACATATTAAAACTTCTTATAAAAGTTTGTTTTACACACAACCTAATATTTTAAATCAAATCCACAATTTATACCTATTAAGAAATTAATATTTTGTCAGAAAGTGCTAACCTCTGGCCCCTGTAAAATTTTTAATACGAATAGTCAAAGGCTCGTTTTTCGAACAAGTTTGAGATAAAATTTAGTTAATTAAGTAGCATAAACAATACAAATATTGATTAAATTTACTTTAGATAATAAGATTTTAATAAAGAAGACGTAGGTTTCTATTTAAGTTCATAGTGGACATTATATGTAAGCTTTTAAGACAAATTTGTAAATTTAAAATTCTTTAATGTATGTAAATTGAATCTTCAAACGATAAAAATAACGATGTTTTGAAGAACTATTATTACTCAAACAATTTTAGTAACTTTTTTCAAATAGCCTTGATTTTCATATTTAAGAAGTAGTTGAATTTATTTTTTTGTTTTTGCTTTCTTTTTTACTGTTCCACCTAATGGGCCAAAATTCAAATCATAACCTAATTTAAAAATATGCCCCATAAAACGTATTTTCGCGTGAAGAGGAGACCCAAATACGTATGCTACCTTAAAACTAACATCTTTTGGAATGAGATGCCTTAATTGACTTAATTGCTTTTGTATCAGTTATAGCTTGTGCAACTTTTCAATCAATCATTGTGAGACACATTAAAATTTACTTCGATTTCCTGATCATCAACTGTAAATACAGTAGGTTGAAGGGCATCAATTTAATCTTTTTTTTTTTTTTAATGTAAATTTCATTGGTCTGCAATACTTCACTGATGAGGGTATTTAATTTTTCCATACATCAATTTTTGTTGCTCTGCTGGTTGATGGCTCTAACCCGGTATAACTTTTTGTTAAGCGCAATGGAACTAAAGATACCATAAATAAGTCAGCATCTGATGTATATTCGGCTTTTATTGTCTTTGACCAAAGGACCCAATCGCGCGAATTTTAAATTTTCGCACAACTTACACTAAAAACATATTTTCGTCATAAAATAAAACTATTTCTGTAGTTCACTTTACTTTTAAGTTTTTTGAAAGTATAGGTATAGATTTTAGTTTAAATTGTCAGAAAATTTAAAATTCGCGCGAAGGTCAGTCTTTACAATAATTAAAAAATAATATACATATGTATGTATATAATGATGACTGTTATAGACATGCTTCGATTTTCTTGTATATATCATTTTCAAAATTCATTTCGAAAAATATGTATATCATAATGACAGTTAGAGGCATGCTTCGATTTACATCATTTTAATACGCAAAGTATATTTTTGCAAAGTTGTGTATGCAATATGTGCATGACTTAATACAAGCTTTTAGTAATTTTAACAGTAGTAAAATTTTTATACTTGCCATTTTTGGGGCGTAAGTTCATTTTTTAATTTGGGGTGTTAGTTCATTATGAACTAACTCCCCAAATTTTGATGAGCTAAGTCCCCAAAAAAATGAAATAAATCCCCAAAAGTCGTTTTATCAATATTAAAAATTGGGGTGTTAGTTAATTTCTGCTTTGGGGCCTTAGTAAGTTGGGGCCTTAGTTCATGTCGCTGTAAATTATATTAAAAATCAAAATAGCTTTCCATCTGAAATCCGTCTTTCATAAAAGCGATCTGATGAAATAAGTACTTCAAAAATGAGCACAAGAGGAAACACATATTTTACTCAAAAAATATTTGAGTGTAGAGTTCGGATTATAAGATCGAACTTTTACGAACTTTAGAAGTTATGTTCTATTAAGTGGGAGGATTTAGGAAAATTTTGGACCTTCAAAACAAATTAAAAAAAATTAATTTCAAAAAGTTATAAACATATTTTTTGCTGATAGTACAGCTAACGAATTGGGAAATTATACAAAATTTATTTTGTTTAGAAATCTTTTAAAACAAAAAAGTTATAGATGCTTAAAAATTAAAAACTTATTAAGAAATTTTTCATTTTAGCAAAATAATGAAAATGTCCATTTTAAACCACCCTGTTCACTGTGATATAGTTAAAATAAAGTTTAAATTTTTTGGTTCCCGAGGTATACAAGTTTCTACTTTCCAATGAACTTTTACATTTTACAACTGATAGTCAAAAAAATTAGTTTTGGCCGCCTTCTCGTGAAATGGTCCACTGTACGACGGTTAAAAGCTGTGATATGATATATATACATATATATATATATATATATATATATATATATATATTACATATATATATATATATATATATATATATATATATATATTACATATATATATATATATATATATATATATATATATATAAATATATATATATATATATTACATATATATATATATATATATATATATATATATATTATGTATATATATATATATATATATATATATATATATATATATATTCATATTATAAATAATTTTATATATAAAATAAAATATATATAGTGTTACAAAGTTTAGAAATAGGACAATGTGGCTATATGTACTTGGCACCACTGCCAATTTATCTCTAGTTGTCAAAATGTTACAACCCTGGTCAACACAATATTGATAATATTCAAATTAACGGAAATGGAATATTCCGGAATACAAGATCACTCGAGGCTGTGCCAATAATAAGTGCAAATAGCAGCAACGAAAAACCTAGCAACATAAATGCTAAGAGATGTTATTCTGAATGATCTTGTACGCAAGTATTCGCTTCTAATAAATCTAAACAGGTTCACAAGCATACACAGCCATATACACATAGCAGAAGAAGAAACAAACTACACAACACACAGAACACTCATACATACAACCACACATAGTTACCATAAGCAAAAAAACACAAGTCAGCATTGTCATGTATACAAACACACGTATATAGCTACATGTTAAGTAAAGTACAACCAACAACAACCATGCCCAGAAGCTTCGTGAAGTTACCAGACGACATCACTTTGCTATATAAAGACGCTGCCAAAGCTCAGCGAGAGAGTGTGATTTCAAATATAGACGTGTTAGCATCGCTAAGTGTTTAGTAGTACAAATACTCGTGTTAATAAAGTAATAAATAAAGTGTTGCCGCATTATATTTCTAAAATTAATTTGTCTGTGTTTTAATTCGATGCAATTAAACGAATCCTTGAAGGATAAGTAAAAAAAACATTGCGGTTCATTCTTAGATCGACATCTGCCGATGAAATTAACACTTGCTTAAAGTATCATATTTATTTAGATTTGTTAAAATGTCGAAACTCACTATCAACGTTCGTGTTCAGTTCCAGAATGATCCATCTGCTGATAAGTTATGTAAGCAATTGCCGAAACTGGGGAACGGTGCAATGCTTATTGATGACACTGGAGTGATAACATTGCCAAATGATTTTTGCCGTTTCGTACAGTCAAAAGAGGAATTTATTGAATGTTTTCAGCTACATAACACAACAATATACATGCCATGCATGGTTAAGTGCCAGAGCAATTTTAGCGGCAAAGAACAAAAATGTTACTGAATTAAACATGGCTATACAATCAAAGATTCCTGGCAAAGTGGTGCTGTACAAGTCTGTCGATACTGTTACCAATAAAGGAGATGTTGTGAATTATCCAACAGCATTTTAGAATTCGTTGGACTACCATGATTGCCTCCGCATAATCTCCAATAGAAAGTTTAAGCCACTATTATTATGCTTCGTAATATCAATCGAACACGTTTGTGTAACGGTACTAGACTTGCTATTAAAAGCTTGATGGCTTATGTAATTGAAGCTACCATTTTAACTGGAAAATTACAAGGCAAAGATGTATTCATTCCACGTATCCCAATGATTCCGTCTGATATACCATTTCAATTTGAACGACTTCAGTTTCCTGTTCGCCTTGTGTTTGCGATTACCATTAATAAAGCACAGGGCCAATCTTTAGAAATTTGTGGACTGAATTTAGTGTATTATGCCAGAAAATAGCCACTCCCCTCACCGAAAATGTCTTCAAACAGCCATATTGTGTCAGCACAATTGTGCTCGTGTATAGATGCGTAATTGAATGAAAGATTCACCTCGCCCAATTGACTGAATGATTCAATACGCATCTATACATGGGCACAATATGGCAGTTTGTAGGAATTTTCGGTGAGGAGAGGGCTATTTTCTGGCATAATTTTTCATCCGGCTTCAATCCGGCACTAGCAGAACAAAACTAATATATACGCACTTATGAAAACAAAGAAAAGACAGGTTCTGTGTTTTCTATTTTACAGAGAGTTTTTCAATCTTCAGTTCTCGTTCGGTGCGTCAACATGAATATGAAAACAAAAGGGGTTGATCGCGGCAACCACAAACAGTAGATCTAATAAAAGAAACTCATAAATGTTTTTGCAGTAATTTTTAGTAACTAGTAAAAGTAATAATTTTTGGTTACAGAAAATTTCAGCAGTATTTTACTGAAATTACTTAAATAAATTTTAATGGTCGCATGAATAAGCAAAAACTTCTATTGGTTATATGAATTATATGAAAGTAACTTGGAAAATTCAGTTTTCTTGTTTGTGCAATTCGCACTACATACTTTTTTTGTTTGTTTATTCGTTTTAAAAAAACAATTATATATAAACTATAAAAACATTAGTTAACAATATAAATAATTTTTTACATATGTATATATGTATTTTTAATATTGTCCTAGTTGATTTCTACAACATTTGATTTAGGCTTTATTATTTTACATGAAAATATATTTATAACGAATCTACAAATTTCTCCTAAGATTATTGCCCATTTCTCATCATTTATCCACTAATTTTGTTTCAAAACGCATGTGTACAGTGAATTCATCCAGTGTATATTGAAAAGAACAAAATATGTGCGGATTAAAAAATGTGCTCGTGTATAGATGCGTAATTGAATTAATTCATTCAGGAGTCGTACAGCTCTAGCTTGAAAACTTTTTTGGTGCGATACGGAGTATAAAGCTGGATTCACCCATGATTTCAGAACGAATTTCACGTTCTGAAACAGTTTTTTTTTAATATTTAGTTTGACGTTTCTGTTTTATAGAGTGAGAGAGAGAGAGAGAGAGAGTGAAAGAGAGTAACGTGTTTCGGAACCTGAATTGGTTTAATTTTAATTCACGTTCCGAAACATTGCAACTGTGCTGCCAGAAAGTTTAATTTCTTAGGTGAAGTAGAACTGAGATGCCACAGCATATTATGTGTACATATGTATAGTAAAATATAGAACTTGTTTTATACTTTTGTATGTATAACAACACACTTGTTTCATATTGTTTGTGTATATAATAAAATACGTAGCATTTGTTTTGTATTAAAAAATATATAACTGGTGAATATTGTTATAAATAAAATTAAATAAATAGTGATATTGCCCAATTGTAAAACTCACACACATAGTTTACAAAATTATTTCATATGGCAGCCTTGATGTTGCAGAACAAATGCGCGAAGTGGGTGAATCGCTTCAGAGCATACCCTCAAAAAACTAGAAATGTTGTCGAACGTCAATATCGTTCTGAAGCCGTGGGTGAATCCAGCTTAAACTCTTAAAAATGTGTTATCTGTTTTTCACATAACCCAACAACAAATAATTATTTATACACAACGCAATTATTATACATACAACATTGATGGCACTTCAATATGTTTATATATATGCCGTTGGTTTGGAAAAGTACTTATCTATATATTAATACGTGAAGGAACAACTTTGTACCCCTTTTTCCGAAAATCGGGGGCTCAGAGGACTATGAAATTTAGCACAGTTAAAGTTTATATGGAGGAGAAGTGCAGAAAATATTTTTTTTTGTATAAAAATGTTAAGAAAGCGCATTAATGTAATAGAAACAAAATTACACACACTACTATAAATTTAAAACACACATACAGATAGTTTTTGATATGGCAATGCTTTAAACAAATGTAAATATTTTTATATTGTTGAATACTTTTAGGATTATAAATAAGTACGTATAGAAAACAATTTAAATGTAAATATTAAATTTTCAATTCGTATCTGACAATATACTTATGTACATATATCAGGGCAGGTTTGACATATATACATATGTATGGATATGTAAATGTTAAAAAAATTTCCCAATAATAACGAAAACCAACATTTAAGTAAGGAGAATAAAAAAGTCCAGAATACAAGAAAGGCTGTACCAATTAGTCCCTATAAAGTGCACACAAAAAACTCTTACAAGAATTAATATTATATAGGTATGTTCACAAAAATTGTTCTTATTGTTTTTTAACGGTACAATATTTTCGTACATTGCACATATGTATGTATGACAACGCCCAGAATAAAAACGTGCTTTGGTACACATAGACCTTAGACTATGCTAAAACCCAATGTGCAAAAAGAAAAGAAAAACTTATGAAAAAATGCGAAAAAGTACGTATTGTTCCTCGGCGCTACTTATATATACCTACATATTAATATGGTAATAATCAAAACCTTTCCATCTCTGCGCCAGTAATTTCGTACCTGTTTCCATACCTTCATAATGCCTAGACGTACAACGTTAACGGGTCGAAATGAGAGGCAAAGAAGTAGGACTTCACATTTGCAAACAAATAATGTATCAAATTCGAATCTAGACATTTCAAATAGTCCACAAAATGAACAAGTTATTTTGATAGATTCATTTAAGTGCGCATTCAATGCCATTCCATGGCTCTTTCTTAGCTATGATTGTGGGTTAATGAATTTACAATGCAGGATTTGCCATGCAAAACATTTTGAAACTGAAGTTACTTTAGGCGATAGGACTGCATTTACTTCATGCTGCCATAAAGGTAAAGCAAGGTTACCACCTTTAAGTCAAAATGAATATTTTAAATCATTGTATGATGGTCTTATTTCAAATGAACCATCGGTAAGAAGAAAGTCAAAAAATTATTTTGAAAATATTCGAAAATATAATTCATCGTTTGCTGTGGTTAGCTCAGAAGCAAAAATTTCGGAAGCAGTCACAAGTGGGGTATACCACATTAAATTACATGATTTTTTTAATCATAGATCAGGTCCCATGTCTGGTGGTTAAGGTCGCCCACCATGTTATGCGCAATTATATTTTTATGATGTTGACACTGCTACCAATTATAGATTACAAAACCACTTCAATCAGACATGTAATTACAACCTTACTCGTGCGATTTCTCTTGAGTTGGAAAGCAGTAATCCTTTTGTCAGGTCTTTCATAACAATGAAAGATTATTGTCAGAGATCTCAGAATCAAAATAAAGAAATTTGTATGCTTATTAAACAAATCATGACTTGGATCTACGCCGTTTTAATGATGCAGTTCAAACTGATGTAGCCGTTATATTTAGTACAACTGATGGTGAGCCACCTTTTGAACGAAATATGATTTCTTTTTCAAAAGTTAATGGTTCAATAAAAAACATCTCAGTTTTAGACTCCTCATTAGACCCTTTAGCATATCCACTACTTTTCCCTAATGGTGATACTGGTTGGCATGTGAATATGTTTCATAATACACCACCTACATCTAATTCAAAAGCAATCAGAAATAAATTAACAATGCTTCAATATGCAGCCTATCGCCTTGCAATTAGAGAAGATTTCAGCTTATTACACCATTCACAAAAGTTATTTTTGCAGTGGATAGTTGATATATATGTTAGCATAGAGGGTTCAAGATTGTATTTTATTCGACAAAATCAAACAATTCTTATATCAGATGTATACGAAAATTCAACCGATTACTTAGAATCGAACATCAATGCGAATAATGTTGGGCGTTGAGTAATTTTACCATTTTCATTTAACGGCTCTCCGAGAAATATGTATCAAAATTATCTAGACGCAATGTCAATTGTACAACATTTCGGAAAACCATCTTTATTTATTACAATGACTTGCAATCCGAATTGGCCAGAAATAGTAAACAATATTGGTGCAGGCGAAACTGCTAATCTAAGTTAAAAGCGTTAGTTGAGAGCATAACTGAAAAAAATATATTTGGTAAAGTTGATGCACTTATTTATACTATTGAGTTTCAAAAGAAAGGACTGCCACATGCTCACCTCTTACTTACTTTAAATGAGCAAGATAATATTGTTAATGCAACTGACATTGATAAGGCTGTATCAGCAGAAATTCCCAATATTCAAACACATCCCACTTTGCACAAATATGTCGTGAAACACATGATGCATGCTCCATGCGGAGTACTAAATCAGAATTCTGTATGCATGAGAGAAGGAAAATGTGTAAACGATTATCCGAAACAGTTTTATGAGTCCACATGTGAATCATTAAATGGATATCCATTATATAGAAGGCGTGATAATGGTAGTCATGTAGAAGGTCGTGGTAGTTACCTAGACAATCGGTATGTTGTACCATAAAATCCCTACTTACTTGCATAATTTAATTGCCATATAAATGTTGAAGTATGTACTACGGTGAAAAATACATATATAAATATGTGTATAAAGGCTATGACAGTGCATCTGTTGAATTACATTCAGAGGGAAATGAACGGGATCAAATTGATGAAATTACAAATTTTTTGATTGGTCGTTATGTTGGATCAACTGAAGCAGTATGGCGCATCTATGAACTACCAATGCATTTTCAATCTCATGTGCGATTGACGTTCACTTACCTCGAAGACAGAATGTATACTTTCGAGAAGGGCAGGAGCGTCAAGCAATCGCAAACTTAAGACATACAAAACTATTACCATTTTTTGAGTTGAATCGCTCCGATTTGTCAGCAAGAGAATATAAATATATTGAAATTCCTGGCGTGGAGGTAAAAAAATCATTGCACGTATGTATGTAGTGTCACCAAAAGACGTTGAACTTTTTCTCTTACGTCTGCTTTTATTGCATATTTGTGGACCGAAGTCATTTGAAGATGTAAGAAGATACAATGGAATAACATACTCTTCCTTTCTTGAAGCATGCCATGCTCGTGGAATTGCATCTAATGATAACGAGTGGCGCGAATGTTTGAATGAAGCAAAAGGTTTGCATTCACCAAAGCAAATGCGGAATTTATTTGGTTACATTTGTGCCCTTAACGTTCCAAATAATGCATTAGCGCTATGGAATGAGTTTAAAGTATACCTTAGCGAAGACTTTCTGAGACAACAACGAAGAAATATCCTTTAACAGATCTCTTAGAAATCGATGATATTTTGAATGTCCATAATTTGTCATGTCAGCTACTTGGCTTACCAGTTCCTACATACATGCATATAACAGAAGAAGCTAATGCCATCGATGTAATAGAAGAAGAGATGATATTTTGTGAGTATTACGAAGCTGCAAATATTGAACAGCGTATATCAAGATACCGGCTCTAATGTTTTTTGTTTAACTGCTCATGCGGGTTGTGGAAAAACATTTACCCAAACTGCAATTATTCACAAATTAAATTCGCTTAACCTTCGGTGTATAGCAACCGCGTTCAGTGGTATAGCTCCCACTTTTCTACTTGGAGGTAGAACGTAGCACAATGTGTTTAAACTGCCTATACCCATTTTAGAAAATTCAGTACCAAATATTACGGCAAATAGCAGCTATGGTCGTGCAATAATTTCATCATCTTTGATAATTATTGATGAAATTTCTATGTGTCCATTGCAGGTGTTAAAAATCAAAGATAAACTGTTGCGAGATCTATGCAATCAAAGTGATAAACTTTTCGGAGGAAAAACAAAACTTTTGTGTGGTGATTTTCGACAAATTTTGCCAGCTATCACACACGGATCACGTGCATCTTTAATTGAAAATTGTGTATTAAGTTGACATGAATTTTTGCATATCCATAAATTTACGCTTACTCAAAATATGAGAGCCTTACCAAATGAAATTGAATTTGTAGAATTCTTGAAAAAGATTGGTAATGATGATATTCCTCATTTCCGCCAATTTGGTCAAAATATTATCGAAATCCCCAACATTTAGTAGGAGATAAAAATAATATTATGCATGATGTGTATGGAAATATTTCTGATAACATACTTTCAGACAACATTATAAACTGCGTTATTTTAGCTCCCAAAAATGATGACTGAACTGTGAAAAATGCAGATATACTTAATGAAATTCCTGGCGAACAAAGAACTTATCATAGCTATGATAAAATAGTTTCTGATAATAACAATGACATTAATAATTTTCCAGCAGAGTTTTTAAATTCTTTGTCTATTAGTGGTTTGCCACCACATAAGTTAATTTTAAAAGTAAATTGCATGGTTTAGCTGATCAGAAATTTAAACACAAAGGAAGCATTGGTC
Organism: Linnaemya vulpina; assembly: GCA_963675445.1. NCBI lineage: Eukaryota > Metazoa > Arthropoda > Insecta > Diptera > Tachinidae > Linnaemya > Linnaemya vulpina. The sequence goes on along the minus strand of OY776276.1, from coordinate 80,797,896 downwards.
AATGGAACAAGAATGCCGGTCAAAATTATGCATCGTAATGCAATTGATTGCGAAGTTTTAACTGGAACTGAGCGCAACAAATGAATTTTAATTCCACGTATAAATTTGACATATTCCGGAACTATTTTACCGTTTAAAATTCAAAGAACTCAATTTCAGGGCCAATCTTTACAAATTTGTGGACTGAATTTAGTATATCCAGTTTTCTCACATGGACAGTTCTATGTAGCCTGTTCGCTCGTTGGCAAACTATCGGTTTTGTATATTTATGCCGAAAATGGAAAAGCAACAAATGTTTACTACAGAGCATTACAATAAAAGCAGTTTATCACTGATTTAAATGAATTCGAATTAATTTTTATATTTTCTTTTTTGCACTACGAAGTGTGCAGGGGTTTCGCTAATATATATATATATATATATATATATATATATATACATATATATATTCAGTGAAGGACTAAAATCTACATGCAGTCACATACAGTGCCATTCTGAAAAAAACACTTAGTTAATAGAACATTAATGATGCAGTTTTTTTTCGAAAATCATCTTTATTCATAAAAAATAAAAGTTAAATAAATTTATTTGTGCTTTAACAAAAATAACCCACAAAATAACGAAAATATGGTATGACAAAAGTGTACATACAGTTCAGTCTTAACAAAACGTTACTAATACTATTTAAATACATAATGTTTTGCTAAGTTTTAGTATTTGGTTGGTCCACCGCCGTTATCTATTACAGCCTGCAAGCGTCGTGGCATGGGTGAAAATAAATTATTCATCTCTTCCGGAGTCAATTTGCTCCATGCCTCCGTTAATGCTTTTTTCAATAATTAGACATCCGTAATTCTGGTTTGTCTAATTTTTCGTTCCAAAAGCTCCCAAACGTGCTCTATAGGATTTAAATCCGGACTTTGGGGAGGGCTATTGAGTTGCCTGGGCGCGTAATATAGAAGCCATTCCTTCACATTTAGTGCAGTATGCTTGGGGTCATTATCTTGTTGGAAAATCCAACCCTCCCCAAGACCCAAGCATTCCACAGATGGCTTTAAACTTTGTTCCACTATACTTTTATATTGGTATCGGTCCATAATGCCTTCAACAAAAACCAACTTGCCAACGCCAGATGCCGCTATAGCTCCCCAAACCATAACGCTCCCACCGCCGTGCTTTATAGTTGGTAATAAGTTTCCGAGGTGCATAACCGCATTTCTTTGCAAACTCAAGCCGAAGATTTTTTTCTGATATTAAAGGCTTTTTACGCGGTGTTCTGCTAAAAAATCCATTGTCATTCAGAGCCCTTTTGATAGTTCTTGGATGGACACTCTTATTGGAGACATGAGCAATATGATCGGCTAATTTTGGAGCACTAATTTGGGGATTTTTGTTCACTTCCTTTATAATAGAACTAATATCTCTCCTGGAAAGCTTTTTTGGCCTACCTGTTCGCGCTTTGCTATCAAAAGAACCAGTTTTATTGTAGTTCTCAATAATCGTTTGTACTGTTGCGCGGTTTAAATTTAATATTTTCGATATTTTTTTTTCTAGATGCCATTCTTTTCGCGTTTGAGTAGTAGGGAACTGTATGTGCTGTGACCATTAAAAATATTAAATTTCAGCAATTAAATTTGAAATTTATCAATTTTAATTGCCAAAATTCTCAAATTTCATTTTGGTTGTGTTCGTGTGTGTATTTTTCCCCACGGTTTAATAGGGGCGTTCACATTGTTGTTTTTTTTTTTTTTTTTTTAAATGTTGGGGTAGGCGTGGGAATTTGTGTCTGTCCATATGTGACCTTGAGAATACATGTCCGTCGGTATGTGAGCGTGGGAATTTGTGTCTGTCCATATGTGACCTTGAGAATACATGTCCGTCGGTATGTGAGCGTGGGAATTTGTGTCTGTCCATATGTCACCTTGAGAATACTTGTCCGTCGGTATGTGAGCGTGGGAATTTGTGTCTGTCCATATGTGACCTTGAGAATACATGTCCGTCGGTATGTGAGCGTGGGAATTTCTGTCTGTCCATTTACACTGTGTACGCCTGGTGAATAAAAAAATTTAGAAGCATTTTTAGGAATTACACTATTTAAAAAGTGTAGTAGTTATATATGGATACCCTTAATGTTTGTGGTTCGTTCCTTCTTGCTGGAGTGAGATTTTTTCTTTTATTTTTTTGCTTATTAAAATTTGGTGTGTTTACTTAAGATTTGTCGTCCAGCAATTCATTGTTTTTTTTTTTTTATTTTTACTTTTTTGCTTGCAATGCTTGAGTCTGGAGGAATAATTTGATTATTCTGATCTTGAAGACGTTGTGAAAAAAAAAATTACTATTGCATAAATATTGAAACTGATGTTTTGTTTATTTTATTCATGACGATCATCGATGGATTTTATTTGGGGATCTGGATGGTGGTGCGATTTCTGTATTTTGTAGAATATGAATATTTATGCTATGTTTAAGTGTGTGTGTTTTTTGTGTTCTGAGTGGCGGTTGGAATGTCTGGCTGTCAGACAGTCTGTGTGTGTGACGATTGGTGAGTCTGTATGACAGTCCGCTTTCTTGCTTTCCTGGTCAGTATAAAATGTGATAAGGTGTACATATTCATGCGTACATAAATATCTACAAATTTATTTCATTTTCGCATATACATACAAACAAATAATAATCGTTTATTCTTTGTGCCCAAATATTCCCTTGACCATTTGAATGAATGAATGAACCATTGTGTATGTTTGTTTGTGTGTTCTCTGAAAAAAATAAATATGTATGTAGGTTTTTTGTTTGAAATAAAAAGACATTTATTTTAATTTTTATAAGCATTTATTTAAAAGTTTGTTAACACTTTCATTTTTAAGTAAAATTGCATTCCTTAAGGCACAAACACCATAGTCGTGATAGCTACAATAGAGATATATGGCATGCTTAGTTTCCATTTGTTTGAAATTAATGCAGCCAATGTCTTCAATGTTATAAACTGTTTGATGAATAATTTTTTCCAGTCATTTTTTCTTCTCTCCCCCCTTAACATATATTTGTGAATTTCTTATATTCGATTTTAAAAACTGATCCATCATTCCAGTTAATATGATGATAGTTTTTTGTTAACCAAACTGCTTCTCTCTGTTTTTTGGCTGATAAACATGCGAAATCAAACGGAGGTTTTATGATGAAATTGAACCATTCCTTGTTGCTGAAAACTACAGCTAGTTCTTTTGCGATGAAGTCATTTGAATTAGTTTTGAAACCTTGCAAGTCTACAAAAACAATATCACCATCCATGTTATTTAATTTATAAGAGCTTCCGGACTTGACCTTTTATTGGTATGTATTCTATTACGCGGTCATGAATAAGAACGCAGTAAGCTGATGTTTTTGCTGGAATAGTTGTTGCTGTTTCAAATTCAATTTTTATGTCGATTGGTCCGGTATTGAGCGTTTCGTTTTGGTGACTGACATCAACTACAATAATTGGAGCGTTATTTTTAAACTCTTGACCTGTTAGAAGAGGTTGGGGTTGTTTCATGTAGTAGCTTTGTTGGAATCTTAGATACATATCATATAGAATCGCATAGCGCTCATTTTTGAATTTTATATTAAGATCGTCATATGGGAAAGAGGTTGAGTTTAAATGTACTTTTAAGTTAGTAAGATCACAATGAACAAACTTGTTTTCTTGTTGAAAGGCAGTCAAGACAAAACGAGGGCGTTCTTTATTAGCGGCCAGTTTAATATTCCATATGTGATTGGTTCCCGTATTAAGGTGTGGATTCATATGACAATCCCAACTACGGAATGCCATTGGTATAGCAGCACCATTATTAAGTATTTTGATCATATTCAATTTACTATGATCAGATAATTGAACATGTGGAATTCTCCATGATATTAGTGAAATTGTAAGTTTTACTTTCTCGGTGAAACATTCGAGTGTACAAGATCTTCATCGTTCTTATTACGCAAGTGTATCAATTCATGTTTACCATTTAATAAAACTTTATTGTAGTCTTCAGCGAATCCTAAAAGAAGTTTGAGTGGTACATAGAAACTAAAATTTCCATTTTGAAGATCTATTTTATCAAGTTTATTCCATCCAGCATTTTGCAACACAACGCTTTCCGTAGGTGATAAAGGAACCAAATTTTTTATGGTACTGGTGGCTCCCAAATATCTTGTATGATCAATTTCAATACCATTCAGTTCATAGCGAATTTCATCAAAGAGATATGCAACAAAATTATTTTTCAACTGAAAGTTGGGTGTAGATTTCGATGTTTTTTCGTCTACAACAAGTCCTTCCACATATATATAGCTTTCACTGGGTAACACATATAGATCTTGGTTTTGTATTGAAATTCTTATTTCATCGTTGTTGTTAAAAGACTGAAGGTATGGTATGTATGTGTGATAATCCTTTTTGATAATATTTTCGTCAGATATTGGTTTATCTAAAACGTCTATTATTGAACTCATTTTGTTTTCAATTTAAAGTTCAGTGACTTGAGAAAACTCTTGTTTGCTGCTGTAAGCGATTTTTAACGAACAGATCTTTTCAATTGTTGCTTAGATTGTAACGTTTGAGAATTAGATGTTGCTGTAGTATTCTTCGATATACTCGTGTTGTATATTATCATTATTTAGTTGTCCTTAAGTGTATTCGTATTGTAATTTCCTCACCTCTGAAATTAATTAAGTCGCCGTTTTGATCAACCACGCGAAGAGCTAGTGAACTTATCTCTCTGGAGCTTACTGGCAAATAAATAAGATTTTTGGGAATCTCAACTATTTTATATCCAGCCGGTACATTAATCGGAAATTCATGTAGTGTATGAGCTTTAGAATTATTCATATAAGTATTAACCACAATACTGCTTTCAATCCTCAAGAGATTCACCTTAACTATATTCACTGGAAGATCAGAGTAATGTTCTTTGTTTGGCGTTAATATTCTGCTATTAAATCCTAAAAGTCTACCTATTGTATTTTCCTTATTAAAATATATTGGTTCTTTAGAGCTGCTGACTTTGACTTGCATTGTATTGTTATTAGCTTTAATCAAAATTTTGTTTTCTGGTCTATATCGTTTGTATTGTTCTTCTATATAGTCAACTATATCATTTAATTCATAAGATCCGATCGGTATTTCAATTACAAGTTCACCGATATAAAATATATTGTTGTAGACATCCACATTCGGGATACTGTTGTATGAATGAAAATCAGTTAGAGCACATTCATAGGTTCCGTTTAAATCAATAGGAGGAAAATAATTAGCAGATAGCTCTGATGAATTGGAGCTCAGAGTCAATGTTATTGACATTGTGACTGTTTGATTGTAAATAAATGAGGTTAAACACATAGTATGATTTATAAGAAGCAGTTTCGTATTTATTGTTTATTTACTCATTTTAAACTAAATAAAATATTGATGCCATTGTTGTTGTTTTTGTTGTTGTTTATTTATTGTATTCTTCCATTTACAATATCTCATCTTTGCTTATCCAAGAATTGCGCTCATTACCAAAGCCCAGCCACTTGACAAACACCTTATGTCCTTTAGTTTTGACAACCTTTTCAACTAGGTATATATTAGGATATCTGGTTTTTGAAAGTTCTTCTTCATAGAATCCACATTTAATAGGATTTCCGCGATAGTCTTCTAATATATATGTTGTAGGATATGTATTTTGTACTCTTTTAATTGTAAAGATTTCTGTTGTCCAATTCGGAGTATAACCTTTTTCAAAAATGTTTTTATATTTGCTTATGCGTACATGATCTCCTGCATTAAATTTTGACATTTTATACATCTTTAAATGACTGTGCGATGAATTTTTCTATTGTATGCATCAAGTAAATCTCTATACATATCAATCCAATTGTATGAACCATTTAAGCTAAATTCCTTCCACATCATTCCTTTTAATGTTCTATTGAATCGTTCTACTATTGAGGCTTTCATAGTGCTATATGTTGAGTAGTGATTAATATTGTATTTATTCATCAACTGACTGAAATGTTTATTGAAAAATTCTTTACCATCGTCTGTTTGCAAGTTTTTCGGTATTCGTCCCAATTTGAAAATATTCTCCATTGCCTGAGTTGTTTCGAATGCATTCTTTCTGCTCAAAGGTACTGCCCAAGCAAATTTTGAGAATGTATCAATTACAGTTAGCAAAAATCGATAATTTCTATTGTCTAAGGAATAATTTCCCATTTCAACTAAATCAGCTTGCCAAAGATCATCTATTCCTTTCATCACAACTCTACGACGTACAAAACGTTTTCGAACCTGCTTATGCAATTCATTTACAACATTTCTCTTTGAAGACATCTTATTTTTCCAGTCGCTGTTTTAAGTGTGTTGTGATCTTACTTGATGCACTTGCACCTATTGATACGAACATGTAATTTTCTATTCTATAAATTTTTTCTCGTAGCTCTTCAATTTCCATATCAAAAAGTGATTTATTATCATCCATTTTCTTATTGATATCCTGCAAATGAGCATTAAGATTTTCTAACTGGAAAGCTACTTCTTGTTGCTGTTTTTTGAGTTCAGTTTGCAGAAACAATTTACTGATAACATCGTTTTCCTCCACAGCATTTGCAACATTTTTGATTCTCTTGTATTGGACATCAATGTTTTTGTTCGTATCCATAAAGAAGCCCAACAACTTAGGCGCATTTTTGGTTGAAATTACTTCACTTCTATCGTTAATATAATGCCCAAATTTATCAACGGACATGTTTTATATAAAAATCTATGTATGTATATAGTTTATAAAATTATATTAGCTTCACGTTGTTCTTCAATAATTGAGACAAATTCGTTATTGTGATTAGTATGGCCTGCAGACTGTGATGCAAGCAGTAGTCTAAGTCGATCTACCAACTCGTTTGGATCATCCCAGTATATATAGTTTGGATTATGAGGGTTAAACTGCATCAAACCCCTTCCTAAATAATTACTTTTTGTTACATCTGAGGAGCCTGTATGATTGTCTCCTTTGAAAAGTTTTCCAATAATATGTTTGTACTTATGGGCTATGCTCCCTTTGATTTGACCATCAGCCTCTCCTGTGGGCATTGGTAGCAAGTAATATTTTTTTTATAGATTTCAAGCTCGAATTTATCATAGTTTTTTGGTGCTTTATGAAACATTAAAGAAAAGAGTCCTGGCGTGAGCGCCCATATTTGTCCACCAACCTGTATCTTATCTTGATTTAACTCGATGGTGCTATTACCAAATCTCCATTCGTTATTATTATCTTTATGTGGACCATAGTTAGTATCTAGTTCGTTTCTCGATTGCAATAGTGATAAGTCAGAATAACTCTCTTCATTATTCGAATTTTGTGAGTAAAAGTCATCTTCATCATAATTACTGCTACTTTTACTATTAGATTGCTTAAAAATTTTTTCTTCACTTAGTTTCTTGGGCGTACTCGTTTCCAATTTTATTGTTGAATTCTAAGGATAAAAACTTTCATTGTCATCAATTCCAGTTTCCTTATCACTCGGTTCTTTTTTAACTGGTCTACCAACGTATTTAGAGCTATTGATAAATTCTTTTAAAGGTTCTGTGATAGGCTTGAATGTATCTGTTAATTGCTGATGTGTATCTATTGCACCAGTTTTTATACTACGAAGCTTTTTCTTCAAGATATTTCTTGTTGCCACCAAGTCTTTAAGAATTTGTTCATTCATTTTAGCTATCAGGTCAGTTCAATAGGAAGCAGATCAGGGTATCAGGTCAGTTTAACAGCTATCAGGTCAGTTTATCAGGTATCAGACCAGCTTATCAGGTCAGTTTAACAGCTATCAGGTCAGTTTATCAGGTATCAGACCAGCTTATCAGGTTAATTTAACAGCTATCAGGTCAGTTTAACAGCTATCAGGTCAGTTTATCAGGTACCAGATCAGCTTATCAGGTCAATTTAACAGCTATCAGGTCAGTTTATCAAGTATCAGACCAGCTTATCAGGTCAGTTTAACAGGTATCAGGTCAGCTTATCAGGTCAGTTTAACAGGTATCAGGTTAGTTTAACAGGTATCAGATCTGCTTATCTGATCAGTTACAATAATCACATGTATAAAGTTTGAAGTCAGATTAAATACTGCAGGGTGCATTTGATGAACAGTAAATTATATTATGATGAAGTAATCAAATGACTTTCTATAACGACCATTGTTTAGTTCATTATCTTTACTTATCACCAAAAATCCGTATTTTTCCTTCCAACATTCTCTACAAATTCGTTGAAACATTTCAAAGTTCATGTCGCTGGCAACGTGATCATCATATACATGTTTCATATTTGTCGCATCTTGTTTAAACATAATAATTACATTAGCATTATCTCTTATCAAATGTTTTGGAATCCGCATGTAAGTTTGACACAAGTAAAATGAGTGTACGTTCTTATGACGACCCATACAAAAATATGCACGTATATTGTTTTGCTTTTCACATGCAACATCATCAAAAATCATAATTGAATTGCTTTTAGCTTCACTAGAAGGAACAACGTACTCGTTATCTGCAAATGTGTAGTATCCCATTCCTTTAATTGGTGAAATTAATTTCTTTAGGTATTCATATTTAGGTTGATATAAAGATTTTGAGTACAAGTAAATATTTTCAAACTTGAGACCATTAGGACTTTCCAGCAAACTAATTATGTTAGTTTTTCCACAATTTGAAGGACCAACTATTAATGCTCGAATAGAATTTGGTAACAAGGAACTATGTCTTATTTTTTTACTGTCATTTGAACAAATATCAGCATTACGAACTAAAATATTTTTATGTTGTTTTATGAAGCGCATTTTAATAACTACTTGCTAAACTTGCAAACAATATCTTTTATTGTAGATTAAATTAATATGGTTGTACTTTATAACAAAAGTTTTAGTCACAAACAAACTATCGTTAGAGAAGGTTTACTAAATAAAGCAATAAATTCTCTACCTTTTGAATTACATCTTCCTGGATACCAGTATTGTGGACCTGGCACAAGATTACAAAAGCGTTTAGAGAGAGGAGATAAAGGAATTAACTTATTGGATGCTGCTTGCAAAAATCACGATATTGCTTACTCGAAAAATAAAGACTTAAACAGCAGACATCAAGCTGACAACATTCTTGAAAATAAAGCTTGTGAAAGAGTGCTTTCAAAAGATAGTGATCTTGCAGAAAAAACATTTTCATATATAGTCACCAACGCAATGAAAGCAAAAACTAAACTTGGTATGGGTGTTGAAGCAAAGAAAAGGAATACAGTGAAAAGACCATCACCACGAATTCGTATAAATGACAAAAATCTGTTTCATAAAACAATTAAATCAGCAACAAAGATATTGAAGAAGGAAAAACCACACGATATTAATTCAGCCATTAAGATTGCTCGTAGTAAAGCTATCAGTAAATCTCTTAAGGGGAAAAAAGCTCGTGTTATAATACCGCGTATTATAAATGTTCCAAAAATTGGTGGTTTTTTGCCCATAATACCGATTCTAACTGCTCTAGGTGCACTTGGTAGTCTAGGAACTGGAGGTGCCGCTATAGCTAAAGCTGTAAATGCAACAAAGAATGCAAAAAAACAACTTGAGGAAGCCACCAGACACAATAAGGTAATGGAGTCTATTGCTGTGGGAGAAGGACTGTACCTTAAACCATATAAAAACGGTTATGTACTTGTTTGTAAAGATCATTCAAAAAACTATTAGAAATGCTACCCAACAGACCATTATCAGAATTTGATCTAAGAAAATTTTCAAAATATATTCCACACTTTAGAGGAGTTTATATGTTGGATTCACTACCAAAACGACCAAAGACTGTAGAGTGTGGAATAATCAATTTGGATTTATCAACAGGCCCAGGTACTCATTGGGTAGCATACTATAGGAACAAGAATGAAAAACAATATTTCGACAGCTTTGGAAATTTACAACCTCCTCTACAATTAATCAAATATTTAGGTAGAAATACTCAATACAACTACAATCAATATCAAAACTTTAATACATATAATTGCGGTCACTTATGTTTGAAATTTCTTTAAGCAATTAAAAGATACATTCAAGCCTATCACAGAACCTTTAAAAGAATTTATCAATAGCTCTAAATACGTTGGTAGACCAGTTAAAAAAGAACCGAGTGATAAGGAAACTGGAATTGATGACAATGAAAGTTTTCATCCTCAGAACTCAACAATAAAATTGGAAACGAGTACGCCCAAGAAACTAAGTGAAGAAAAAATGTTTAAGCAATCTAATAGTAAAAGTAGCAGTAATTATGATGAAGATGACTTTTACTCACAAAATTCGAATAATGAAGAAAGTTATTCTGACTTATCACTATTGCAATCGAGAAACGAACTAGATACTAACTATGGTCCACATAAAGATAATAATAACGAATGGAGATTTGGTAATAGCACCATCGAGTTAAATCAAGATAAGATACAGGTTGGGGGACAAATATGGGCGCTCACGCCAGGACTTTTTTCTTTAATGTTTCATAAAGCACAAAAAAACTATGATAAATTCGAGCTTGAAATCTATAAAAAAATATTACTTGCTACCAATGCCCACAGGAGAGGCTATAAGTCTGATGGTCAAATCAAAGGGAGCATAGCCCATAAGTACAAACATATTATTGGAAAACTTTTCAAAGGAGACAATCATACAGGCTCATCAGATGTAACAAAAAGTAATTATTTAGGAAGGGGTTTGATGCAGTTTAACCCTCATAATCCAAACTATATATACTGGGATGATCCAAACGAGTTGGTAGATCGACTTAGACTACTGCTTGCATCACAGTCTGCAGGCCATACTAATCACAACAACGAAATTGTCTCAATTATTGAAGAACTACGTGAAGCTAATATAATTGTATAAACTATATACATACATAGATTTTTATATAAAACATGTCCGTTGATAGATTTGGGCATTATATTAACGATAGAAGTGAAGTAGTTTCAACCAAAAATGCGCCTAAGTTGTTGGGCTTCTTTATGGATACGAACAAAAACATTGATGTCCAATACAAGAGAATCAAAAATGTTGCAAATGCTGTGAAGGAAAACGATGTTATCAGTAAATTGTTTCTGCAAACTGAACTCAAAAAACAGCAACAAGAAGTAGCTTTCCAATTAGAAAATCTTAATGCTCATTTGCAGGATATCAATAAGAAAATGGATGGTAATAAATCACTTTTTGATATGGAAATTGAAGAGCTACGAGAAAAAATTTATAGAATAGAAAATTACATGTTCGTATCAATAGGTGCAAGTGCATCAAGTAGATCACAACACACTTAAAACAGCGACTGGAAAAATAAGATGTCTTCAAAGAGAAATGTTGTAAATGAATTGCATAAGCAGGCTCGAAAACGTTTTGTACGTCGTAGAGTTGTGATGAAAGGAATAGATGATCTTTGGCAAGCTGATTTAGTTGAAATGGGAAATTATTCCTTAGACAATAGAAATTATCGATTTTTGCTAACTGTAATTGATACATTCTCAAAATTTGCTTGGGCAGTACCTTTGAGCAGAAAGAATGCATTCGAAACAACTCAGGCAATGGAGAATATTTTCAAATTGGGACGAATACCGAAAAACTTGCAAACAGACGATGGTAAAGAATTTTTCAATAAACATTTCAGTCAGTTGATGAATAAATACAATATTAATCACTACTCAACATATAGCACTATGAAAGCCTCAATAGTAGAACGATTCAATAGAACATTAAAAGGAATGATGTGGAAGGAATTTAGCTTAAATGGTTCATATAATTGGATTGACATGTATAGAGATTTACTTGATGCATACTGAACAAAATGTTGGGCTATAAATTTTGCGCTAAAATAATTTTGTTTAGATGAACTCCAAACAAAATTATTAATATCGATTATAAATAATTGATATTGGGAAGTGGGAAAGGAAAAATAAGAACCAATATTAAATTTTCCTTTTAATGATAGGGTTTATTTACAGGACTTTGAGTAAATTAAATATAGAGTTTACCTTTTGGGCAGATAAATGCTTTTGGGCAGATAAATGCTGCTCTCGTTGATGCTGGTTGAAGAAGAAGTAGTCATCATTTTTAAATTAAGAAAAAGGAAAGTTCGGCTTTTGGAAAAACCGCGCAACATATGGAATTTTTCGAGTGTCAACTCGAGCAACATTTAGTACATTTTCAGTGTTACAATATTGTCTAAATTTAACTGGGTAAGTACACAGGAAGAAAAGGTTATAAGAAAAGGTTTGTATAAAAGGTAAGTAAGAGAGATGTTTCCAAAGTAAGTATAAAAAAGCTAAAAATAAATCGTTTACAATTCATACAATATATGTACTTATACTTAAGATTTGCATATTCAACTCGATTATAAAAGGTTTAATTTATAATTCAATTATAAAGGGTTTAATTTATAAGGAATAAATATAAAATTCAGTGCAAATAATTTATATTAAATAATAATAAAAAATGATTTTGTCCAATAGCAAATTGGACATGCCGCCAGGCCAGGCCTTCAGGCAACATATGGCGGGTTGGTGGTTGGGCAAAGGACATTTGCCAATGATTTAATCGCCTCTATAATGGCTGTTGTTGGGATTGTTGTGGCTGTAGGTGGATTTGGTGTTTGTTGGGGAGTTGGTTTTCGCTGTTGTTGTGGTTTCTCCTCTTTCTTGTTAGTCCGGCTTTTCGGTTTCTTCTTCCGGGTCACATGCAGCAAGGTGTGGTGCAATTTTCTACATTTTCTGCAGGTATCGTTTGATGCACATGCCTTCACATCGTGGCTTCTCGCTAAGCAGTTCACACAACATTGGTATCGTTCTACGACATTCATCCGTTTTTTCACCGACATGGTTAAAAATTTTCGACAGAATCGCAAGCCATGAAACGCATCGCATAAAACACAACCATAGACTTCTGGGTCTCTTTTTCTTCTTATGGTTTTTCGGGTGCGAATGTCAACTGGACGAGTGGATTCTAATCTGCGGTTCGGTCTAATATGGAAAAACAAATACGAATTAGAACTTATAATTTAAGGTAATTAAAGTCTACATGATGTATGGTTGATCTCAAATTGTTCATACAAATTAAAGTATGAGGTAGTTTAAATTCTATTTTTCTGTATGTGGATAAAACGTATAATGACAACAAGAAAGAATAAAGAAAAAGGACTTTAAATGTATTCGGCTATAAGTAGATCTTATGAGTTTTTAAACCTCTCAATTTTCCATATAAGGAAGAAAACATAACTTGACTATTGGGCGTGTTATAACTCCAGAGGCGATGCGCACATCAGCGATGCGGACATTTCCATCTGAACCTGGGTAAGTTTTGTCTATTCGTCCCAGTCGCCATTCCTGTGGAGGAAGGAGATCGTCCTTTACTACTACAAGATCTCCAGGGTGAAGATTTGGACTTGAATATCTTCACTTATAGCGCTTCTGAAGAGCCTTGAGGTAATCTTCTTTCCATCGTATTGAGAATTGATGGTGCAGAGCCTTCAGTTTCTCCCATCTGTTGATGAGCGAGATATTTCGACTGTCGGGTTCAGGGAAAGCCATAATAGGAGAACCTCTTAAAAAATGTCCGGGAGTCAGTGCCGTGATGTCTGAAGGGTCTTCTGACAGCGCTGAAATCGGGCGGGAATTAAGTATTCCCTCTATCCGGGCAAGGATAGTAGAAAACTCTTCAAAGTTGAATTTTTGAGTTCCAGCAATTCGTCTGAAATGAAATTTGAAGCTCTTAACGGCGGCTTCCCATAAGCCGCCCATGTGTGGTGCGTGTGGGGGAATGAACTTCCATTCAAATCCTCGAGAAAGGTACTTCTGGGCAACATCATGAGCCGCCGTATTAATAAACCTTGAAAATTCACGTTCTAGCGCTCTACTAGCGCCCAAAAAATTTCTGCCATTGTCAGAAGTTACCCTGTGGGGGAGTCCCCGCCTCCCAACGAAGCGAGCGAATGCCGCTTGAAAAGCATTTGACGACAAATCAGAGCATGCTTCCAGATGAATAGCCTTCGTGCTAAAGCAAACGAAGACACACACGTATCCTTTAATAGTACTAGCCCTTCGCAAAATTGACGTCTTCAGTTCAAAAGGGCCTGCGAAATCTATACCTGTCACATGAAAAGGTGGCGTGAGTGTACATCTTTCTGGAGGCAAGGGAGCCATTATCTGCGAGCATGATTTCTGTCTGTGTATTATACAGACCTTGCAATTACGAATAATAGCTTTTATTCCCGGCTTAATTCGAAAGACATGAAACTCTGATTGCACCATCCTAATCATTTGACTACAGTCAGCATGAGCGAGTACATTATGAATAAACAAAAGATATAACTGGCAAAATCAAGAATTTCTGGGCAGTATTATGGGATAACGCTCGTTATATGGCATCGACGACCGAGATAGTCTGCCATTCACTCGTAAAAGTGAGTACGAATCGAGAAAAGGGTTCAAATTCTTTAAAGAACTTTTATTTGGTAGAGGCCGTGAGTTACATAATAATTGGTACTCATCATAAAAATTCCTTTGAGCTAGAGAAATAAGACGCTTTTTGACAAATTTCATTTCGTCAAAAGTGAGATCGCCAGGAGAAGATTCTGGTCTATTAAGTTCTGAGAATTTCGAACTTTTCGCTAAGCATCTGGCGAAGAATCGAAAAATGTAACATATAACTCGCAACGCTCGGTTATATGAAGAGAACTTACTTAAAATGTCATCTTCTTTGACTTCTGTGTGTAATGAGTGAATCTGAATTTTCGAGTCGGCAATAACTTTCAGGGGATCTCTATATGGCCACTCTGAGGATGGTTTTGATAACCATGGCGGCCCATGCCACCAGAGCGAGCTTTGTGCCAGTTCTTGAGATTTACAACCGCGAGTTCCCAGATCAGCGGGGTTGTCGTGTGCTGGCACATGTCGCCATATAGCATCCGGAACCAAACGGTGAATCTAAGAAGTGCGATTTGCCACGTATGTTTCCCATGAGGATGGGGGTTTCGAGAGCCAACCTAATGCAATGGACGAGTCCGTCCACAGGATGACCTCACCGATGTTGAGACGAAGTGAATCCTTAACATATTTTACGAGGTTTGCCAGTAAAACTGCGCCATTCAATTCTAGTCGCGGGAGACAAATTGTCTGTATCGGGGCTACTTTACTCTTAGCTAGCAGCAAATTATTGAAGCTGTTGTGAGACATAGTCTCACATCGAATATAAATTGTAGCACAGTATGCTACCTTTGATGCATCTGAGAACCCGTGAATAGAAATTGAATCAGATGGAGTACTGTGTAACCAACGTGGGATGGAAATTTTATCGATGAGACCGAAATCTTGCACCAGAGAGTTCCATTTATAAAGGGATTCAGATGACACATCATCATCCCATTCTAACCCCTCCAGCCATAACTGCTGCATTAAAAGTTTTCCTCTGATGACTATAGGAGCCAGCCATCCAGCAGGATCAAATAATTTTGCAACTGAGGATAAGATTTGTCGCTTTGTAATTCTGACCGTTTGTTCAATCGGGGAAAATTTGTACGTAAACGAGTCAGTGACTGCATTCCACCTTATGCCAAGAGTTTTGGTAGAACTGGTGTCGTGGAAACGGAGAAAATCTGAATCATAAAGATCCTCCTTTGGCAGATTGGAGAGTAATTGCTGATCATTTGCCGTTATCTTCTTTAATGGGAGCCCTGCTGAACTTAATGAAGCTATTAGCTGAGTTTGGGCAGATAAAGCTTCGTCAATGGAGTAACCTCCTGAGAGTATGTCATCGACATATGTTTCTGTGCGCACAATTGAAGCTGCCTTTGGAAAAGCTGATTCGGAATCGGAAGCGAGTTGTAATAGGGTCCGAATAGCTAGGTATGGGGCACAGTTGACGCCAAACGTTATAGTCTTCAATTGATAATCCTTAATGGGGCCGTTAGGGTGGGGTTGAAATAGAATTCGCTGAAACGGAATATCAGCTGGGTGCACAAGGATTTGGCGATACATTTTTTGAATATCGCCACTAAAAACGTACTGATATTTTCTCCAATTAATTATAATTGATATTAAATCATTCTGTAGAGTAGGGCCTGTGTGCAGAACATCATTGAGAGAAAATTGAGATTTCGATTTCCGAGAAGCATTGAAAACAACTCTAACTTTAGTAGTTGTATGTTCAGGGCGAACTACGGCATGATGCGGTAAATAATATGAGCCATATTTACCGTGTGAAACGACTTCATTTGATGGAACCTCCTCCTTTTAAAGTCTCTGTATATTGAGCTTGAAGCTCGGGGGTTTTTGATAAATTTTTCTCCATGCTCGAGTATTGAGCCAGAGCTGTGGACCGGGATGAACCAAGAGAGATTTTTTCTGGAAAATCTTTTTTGAAAGGTAGCCTTACCAAGTATCTACCATTTTCGCTACGTGTAGTGGTTTCTGTGTAAAATTTTTCGCAAAATTCATCTTCGACCGATCTGGGCCTTGCAGTATGAATTTCTTCCTGTTCCCAAAACTGCCTTAAAATTTTATTAAGCTCAATAGTCTGGGATTCTGGGATACGAACACTGAGGTGGTGAACGTTTGAACAGGTGTCGATTTTATAGGGCCACTTAAAACCCATCCGAAAATGGTATTGTAGGCCGATGTCTGACCACATATATTTTTTCTAATGCCATCAATGTTGAGCAAGTGTTCACAATCATTGGCCAGAATAAGATCTATTTGAGCAGCCCTATTGAAAGTAGGGTCAGCTAGATCTAAGTCCGCCAGTTCCGTTGAGACCGGGATTTCAAAATTGCAAGTTGGAAGCCGCTTGGTGAGTTTTGGGAGTATAATAGCCCTTATAGGTACGCGCAATTTGTGTCTTTTGGCGTATAAAACAAAATCACATTCCTTATTAGCGACCTGTTTTTGACCACCTATACCTACAATTTCAAAATGAGAATTCTTGTATGGGATCTGAAGACGAGTTCTAATTCTTTCTGTCAGAAATGTTCTTTGAGAACCGGGATCAATTAGAGCCCTTACGGTGAAGAGTTCACCCCTATGTTCAATTTGTGTCAGAGCGGTGCGTAACAAAATATTTTCACTTCCGGTAGAGCAATTAGCATGGACACGACTAGAAGTGCTGGGAATATCATTTTGAGTAGCTTTTGAAGCCGATTGAAGGGTATCTTGAGACTGGCGTTGTACACATTTAGTATCATGATTTGGTGCTTCCGTATGTACTTTGCCTGAGCCGTGCGTTGAGTTCTGAGAATTTTGTCCCATGTGCAACAAAGTGTGGTGATTTTTCTTGCAATGCATACATCTATACTTGCTACCACAGTTTGACTTGAGATGAGAAGCAGCCAAACAATTGTTACAAAACTTGTTCTTAAAAACGTAATCAACTCTCTGTTGCACACTGAACGCTTTGAATCTGGGGCATGCTCTCAAAGGATGACCCACATTGCATAGTCTGCAACAAACAGCATCCAAACTTTCCTGAGACACATACGTCTGCACCTTAGCTCGATTCGGTTTTGTTAGCATAAAACAATCTTTTGATGTTTTAATGCTATTTATACGTTCAACCGCCTCGTATCTGTCAACCAGAAATTGCGACATCTGGCTCCATTGCGGAAGTTCACGAGGTGATGTGAGAGATTGTTCCCACATAGCAAGTGTTACTTCAGGCAACTTTGTGGAGATAAGGCGAATCAATATGGGGTCCCAACTGTCCACTTGAACGCCAAGTGTTCTGAGTGTTGCGAGTGAGTCATTCACTGAAGACTGGATTCTTCGAATTGATTCACTGTCTTCACTAGTTGCCTCGGGTATATCAAATAGAATTTTGATCTGGTTATCAACCAGAACACGTTTATTTTCATAGCGGGTTCTCAAAGCATCCCATGCTAATTCGAAATTTTCGTTAGAGAGAGGATATCTTTTAACAATATCCCCCGCCTCACCTCTTGTCTTGTTACGTAAGTGATACAATTTAGTAACGGGTGTAAGTTTCGAGTGCCTTGTGTGTACTGCTGTGAACATGTCTCGAAACGAGGGCCATTGTTCATAGCTCCCTTTGAACACCTCAGTGTCACAGGGAGGCAGCTTAATGCAGTATGAGCTATCTTGAAGCTGATCATATTGGAGGGCTTGATTCTGCACAGTATATCGGGAGGTCGATTGACCTGCAGGGTAATGTCCAGTTTCCAATCGAAAACTTTTCATTAACTCTAAAATTTGAGACGAGCATACATAATATGAGTTTGTGCATTCATCAAAAATTTTCGTAATCCCAGCTTTGACTGCCGACGTGAAAGCGGGATCCTTTGACATCATGAGGATTTCATAGGAGGAGTCGAGCCTTCCCCATCTGGATTCCAATTCTTTAAGTTTAACCTCAAGAATGGATTCGTTAAGGTCAATATTTTCCGATTCCTTAAATCTGTCGCAAAAATTGAGCAACCTATCGCTATCATAATCGAATTGATCTCTTGGAGAGGGGTCTTCAATGGATTTAGTTGCCATTTTGATGTAGTGCTATTAACGTTTTTACTATGTGTAAACTCCGTGAAATTGTTCAATAAAACAAGAACCAAAATAAGGGTTAGTTGCAGTATATAATGGCAGGGTCAAACTAGGGGCTATAATATAGCAATAGTTCAAGTTTTAAATCGGATATCTATTTGAATTACAAAAGCACGGAAAAATTTCAAATTATGAAATATCTGGGGCTAGACATTCAATCTATTTTAGAGAATAGAACTAGGGGCTATTTTGAATAGCAATAGAATAGAATTCTAGCAAATAAAAGTTCAAAGGGTTAGAGTGAAGCACATTAGTTTTCAAAATACGGACTGAATAATTCCCGAGAATATGAGTAAATTCATAGCATCAACAAGATTCAATGATATTAAATATTTCCTTTCCATTGAATTAAAGCATTGTATTCAGTTTTAGGAAATCAACTTAAATATTACTTGTAGTTTCTATTTGCCGGTCAAAAATATACCGTGCCTCACCAACTTGTTCAAAGTGCAAACCGGTAACACTGTTGAAATTTGTATAAAGCAGGTATGGAAAAAAGGCAATTGATATATTGAATTCAAGAAATGAATTTCAATTTATTTAATGTATGTACACTTCAGATAATGAGCAGAGATGAGTAGATAGATGTGTATGATTTTTCTTTTTTACTAATAATAATTAAATGAATATAAATTTCTATTTATATGTGTGTATGAGTAAACTGTTCAAATTTATTTATAATTAATTTATATTGTTCTTACTTTTGAAAATTAGTTAATTTTACATACTTATTACTGTAGGTAGTGGACTTTCCATCCCTTGTTTAGTTATTTGTGCTAACTACTGTTTCAATTCCTTTGTTTGTACATATGTATGTATGCATGCATGTGAATATTTATTTAACTTTTATTGTTGTTCCAAAAAATTTGTAAAACTATTTAAATTTATTTTTGTAGAATATGTGGTAAATTTTACAAAGAATATTTTATTGTGCAATTTTTTCAAAATAATCAATTTAAATTTTCTGATTGAAATAAGTTGATGTTAATATATAATTTCTTGATGAGTTGAAATATTCAAGAGAAAAGTTCACTGATCTTGTCTTGGGCTAATTCTGTTTATATACATAAGTATATAAGTATGTATTTTTCTTCCTCCTTTTATTCCTCTGTCCTTATTATTTTATATTTTAAGAGAACTGATCACAAACAACTTTTGATTTAGCACAACTACATATAGAGTGATGATTTCTAATTTAACAGCATATGTACATATTTTATAAAGAACATTGTTTTTCACTTCTCTGACCTTGAGGTTAAAGGCCTTAAATTTAAATTTTAAATATATTTTCAAGAGGTAAGTATGTAAGAAATTTGTTCCGATTCCTTTGTTCCTTTTCTCCTTTTTAAGTAGAATATGTACATATGTATGTATATTATTTAGGTATTTATAGGTATATGATCAAATGCATGAACGGTAAGTATGAGAATGAGAAGTTATGGAAAGACCGTTAAGTATGTAGGTATGTATTTATTAATATATTTGTTGATGTAATATTCGTTTAGAGTAGTTATTTATATATGTATGTATTTAAAATAAACGGGTTTCATATACGTACATATTATTGAAACAAATTTTTGTATAATATGTTGAAAATTTTATTTTCTACTTACATAAATGAGTATGTCGGTAATTTCCCAAGTGAATATAATTTTTATATTTTTCGTTTTCTTTTTTTTTAATTTTACTTTTCGAATTTTACATTTTGAATTTTACTTTTCTTTTTAGCGCCCTTTTAATTTAGTTTTATGTACGTGTACATATGTACTTCAAGTTTTATTTATTAATTATATACACATGCACGCATCCACAATATATTTTTCTTGGGCTGTGGTATTATTTCTTAAAAAATCTTTTCGTTTTTCAATATGATTTCGTTTATGCAAAAGTTTTCTTTATTTATGCAATATACATATATTTAACTAAATACCATTCACTTAAATTTGCTTTTATTTGCACTGTTAAGATTTATTTTTTTTATTTACTTCTTTCTACTCACTGTGTGAATAATGGACTGTATGGTGGTTGTTTTAAGTTTTTGTGTTTTACCTCATGTGTAGCTTTTTCTCAATTTCTCAATTTAGAACAGGAATGAGTTTCTCTTTTGTATATGAGTAAATATCGTGGTAATTTTCGCTGGATAACTTCTTTCAGCCTTTAGGGACCATGAACAAAATGTTGGGCTATCAATTTTGCGCTAAAATAATTTTGTTTAGATGAACTCCAAGCAAAATTATTAATATCGATTATAAATAATTGATATTGGGAAGTGGGAAAGGAAAAATAAGAACCAATATTAAATTTTCCTTTTAATGATAGTGTTTATTTATAGGACTTTGAGTAAATAAAATATAGAGTTTACCTTTTGGGCAGATAAATGCTTTTGGGCAGATAAATGCTGCTCTCGTTGATGCTGGTTGAAGAAGAAGTAGTCATCATTTTTAAATTAAGAAAAAGGAAAGTTCGGCTTTTGGAAAAACCGCGCAACATATGGAATTTTTCGAGTGTCAACTCGAGCAACATTTAGTACATTTTCAGTGTTACAATATTGTCTAAATTTAACTGGGCAAGTACACAGGAAGAAAAGGTTATAAGAAAAGGTTTGTATAAAAGGTAAGTAAGAGAGATGTTTCCAAAGTAAGTATAAAAAAGCTAAAAATAAATCGTTTACAATTCATACAATATATGTACTTATACTTAAGATTTGCATATTCAACTCGATTATAAAAGGTTTAATTTATAATTCAATTATAAAGGGTTTAATTTATAAGGAATAAATATAAGATTCAGTGCAAATAATTTATATTAAATAATAATAAAAAATGATTTTGTCCAATAGCAAATTGGACACATACAATAGAAAAATTCATCGCACCATTAAAATGTCACCGATTAAAGTAAATTCAACAAATGAAAAACAGCTTTTAAACACAGTATACAGTCATTTAAAGATGTATAAAATGTCAAAATTTAATACAGGAGATCATGTACGCATAAGCAAATATAAAAACATTTTTGAAAAAGGTTATACTCCGAATTGGACAACAGAAATCTTTACAATTAAAAGAGTACAAAATACATATCCTACAACATATATATTAGAAGACTATCGCGGAAATCCTATTAAAGGCGGATTCTATGAAGAAGAACTTTCAAAAACCAGATATCCTAATACATACCTAGTTGAAAAGGTTCTCAAAACTAAAGGACATAAGGTGTTTGTCAAGTGGCTGGGCTTTGGTAATGAGCACAATTCTTGGATAAGCAAAGATGAGATATTGTAAATGGAAGAATACAATAAATACACAACAACAAAAACAACAACAATGGCATCAATATTTAATTTAGTTTAAAATAAGTAAATAAACAATAAATACGAAACTGCTTCTTATAAATCATGTTTAACCTCATTTATTACAATCAAACAGTCACAATGTCAATAACATTGACTCTGAGCTCCAATTCATCAGAGCTATCTGCTAATTATTTTCCTCCTATTGATTTAAACGGAACCTATGAATGTGCTCTAACTGATTTTCATTCATACAACAGTATCCCGAATGTGGATGTCTACAACAATATATTTTATATCGGTGAACTTGTAATTGAAATACCGATCGGATCTTATGAATTAAATGATATAGTTGACTATATAGAAGAACAATACAAACGATATAGACCAGAAAACAAAATTTTGATTAAAGCTAATAACAATACAATGCAAGTCAAAGTCAGCAGCTCTAAAGAACCAATATATTTTAATAAGGAAAATACAATAGGTAGACTTTTAGGATTTAATAGCAGAATATTAACGCCAAACAAAGAACATTACTCTGATCTTCCAGTGAATATAGTTAAGGTGAATCTCTTGAGGATTGAAAGCAGTATTGTGGTTAATACTTATATGAATAATTCTAAAGCTCATACACTACATGAATTTCCGATTAATGTACCGGCTGGATATAAAATAGTTGAGATTCCCAAAAATCTTATTTATTTGCCAGTAAACTCCAGAGAGTTAAGTTCACTAGCTCTTCGCGTGGTTGATCAAAACGGCGACTTAATTAATTTCAGAGGTGAGGAAATTACAATACGAATACATTTAAGGACAACTAAATAATGATAATATACAACACGAGTCAAACGTTACAATCTAAGCAACAATTGAAAAGATCTGTTCGTCAAAAATCGCTTACAGCAGCAAACAAGAGTTTTCTCAAGTCACTGAACTTTAAATTGAAAACAAAATGAGTTCAATAATAGACGTTTTAGGTAAACCAATATCTGACGAAAATATTATCAAAAAGGATTATCACACATACATACCATACCTTCAGTCTTTTAACAACAACGATGAAATAAGAATTTCAATACAAAACCAAGATCTATATGTGTTACCCAGTGAAAGCTACATATATGTGGAAGGACTTGTTGTAGACGAAAAAACATCGAAATCTACACCCAACTTTCAGTTGAAAAATAATTTTGTTGCATATCTCTTTGATGAAATCCGCTATGAACTGAATGGTATTGAAATTGGTCATACAAGATATTTGGGAGCCACCAGTACCATAAAAAATTTGGTTTCTTTATCACCTACGGAAAGCGTTGTGTTGCAAAATGCTGGATGGAATAAACTTGATAAAATAGATCTTCAAAATGGAAATTTTAATTTCTATGTACCACTCAAACTTCTTCTAGGATTCGCTGAAGACTACAATAAAGTTTTATTAAATGGTAAACATGAATTGATACTCTTGCGTAATAAGAACGATGAAGATCTTGTACACTCGAATGTTTCCACCGAGAAAGCAAAACTTACAATTTCACTAATATCATGGAGAATTCCACATGTTCAATTATCTGATCATAGTAAATTGAATATGATCAAAATACTTAATAATGGTGCTGCTATACCAATGGCATTCCGTAGTTGGGATTGTCATATGAATCCACACCTTAATACGGGAACCAATCACATATGGAATGTTAAACTGGCCGCTAATAAAGAACGCCCTCGTTTTGTCTTGATTGCCTTTCAACAAGAAAACAAGTTTCTTCATTGTGATCTTACTAACTTAAAAGTACATTTAAACTCAACCTCTTACCCATATGACGATCTTAATATAAAATTCAAAAATGAGCGCTATGCGATTCTATATGATATGTATCTAAGATTCCAACAAAGCTACTACATGAAACAACCCCAACCTCTTCTAACAGGTCAAGAGTTTAAAAATAACGCTCCAATTATTGTAGTTGATGTCAGTCACCAAAACGAAACGCTCAATACCGGACCAATCGACATAAAAATTGAATTTGAAACAGCAACAAATATTCCAGCAAAAACATCAGCTTACTGCGTTCTTACTCATGACCGCGTAATAGAATACATACCAATAAAAGGTCAAGTCCGGAAGTTCTTATAAATTAAATAACATGGATGGTGATATTGTTTTTGTAGACTTGCAAGGTTTCAAAACTAATTCAAATGACTTCATCGCAAAAGAACTAGCTGTAGTTTTCAGCAACAAGGAATGGTTCAATTTCATCATAAAACCTCCTCTTGATTTCGCATGTTTATCAGCCAAAAAACAGAGAGAAGCAGTTTGGTTAACAAAAAACTATCATCATATTAACTGGAATGATGGATCAGTCTCATTTCAAAGCGTTTGCAAGTTTTTAAAATCGAATATAAGAAATTCACAAATATATGTTAAGGGGGGAGAGAAGAAAAAATGGCTGGAAAAAATTATTCATCAAACAGTTTATAACATTGAAGACATTGGCTGCATTAATTTCAAACAAATGGAAACTAAGCATTCCATATATCTCTATTGTAGCTATCACGACTATGGTGTTTGTGCCTTAAGGAATGCAATTTTACTTAAAAATGAAAGTGTTAACAAACTTTTAAATAAATGCTTATAAAAATTAAAATAAATGTCTTTTTATTTCAAACAAAAAACCTACATACATATTTATTTTTTTCAGAGAACACACAAAGAAACATACACAATGGTTCATTCATTCATTCAAATGGTCAAGGGAATATTTGGGCACAAAGAATAAACGATTATTATTTGTTTGTATGTATATGCGAAAATGAAATAAATTTGTAGATATTTATGTACGCATGAATATGTACACCTTATCACATTTTATACTGACCAGGAAAGCAAGAAAGCGGACTGTCATACAGACTCACCAATCGTCACACACACAGACTGTCTGACAGCCAGACATTCCAACCGCCACTCAGAACACAAAAAACACACCCCCTTAAACATAGCATAAATATTCATATTCTACAAAATACAGAAATCGCACCACCATCCAGATCCCCAAATAAAATCCATCGATGATCGTCATGTATAAAATAAACAAAACATCAGTTTCAATATTTATGCAATAGTAATTTTTTTTTTCACAACGTCTTCAAGATCAGAATAATCAAATTATTCCTCCAGACTCAAGCATTGCAAGCAAAAAAGTAAAAAAAAAAACACTGAATTGCTGGACGACAAATCTTAAGTAAACACACCAAATTTTAATAAGCAAAAAAATAAAAGAAAAAATCTCACTCCAGAAAGAAGGAACGAACCACAAACATTAAGGGTATCCATATATAACTACTACACTTTTTAAATAGTGTAATTCCTAAAAATGCTTCTACATTTTTTTATTCACCAGGCGTACACAGTGTAAATGGACAGACAGAAATTCCCACGCTCACATACCGACGGACATGTATTCGCAAGGACACATATGGACAGACAGAAATTCCCACGCTCACATACCGACGGACATGTATTCTCAAGGTCACATATGGACAGACACAAATTCCCACGCTCACATACCGACGGACATGTATTCTCAAGGTCACATATGGACAGACACAAATTCCCATAAAATTTCGTCAAATAGAACTTAAAATCAAAAAAGTTTATATTCTATTTGCGAACAATTTTACGGCAATGTATTCTCAAGGTCACATATGGACAGACACAAATTCCCACGCCTACCCCAACATTTTATTAAAAAAAAAACAACAATGTGAACACCCCCTATTAAACCGTGGGAAAAAATACACACACGAACACACACAAAATGAAATTTGAGAATTTTGTGAAATTTGAGAATTTTGGCAATTAAAATTGAAAAATTTCAAATTTAATTGCTGAAATTTAACATTTTTTAATGGTCGTAGCACATACAGTTCCCTACTACTCGTTTGAGCAGCATAAACATAAACTAATATATTGCATATAATAACTACTATGAAATGCATACCAAAAATATTTACTAACGGCACTTTACAGCTACTTTATCATTGCTTTATTTGTGTGTTTTCGGTGCATGTAGGCTTTTGTCATATAATTTTTTTTATTAATTTGTGATTTTTTTCCTTAAGGAAAGAAAAAAAAATATGTTTCTTTTCATTTTTGCGAATGAAATCAAATGTAGAGCAAAACTGTATTTTTAGCTTTTCCAGTTAATAAATGTTTTTAAAAAAATAAACAAAATTGTGGTTGCATGTAGACTTTAGTCCTTCACTGTATATAAATATATATATATATATATATATATATACATATATATATATATATATATATATATATATATATATATGTATATATATATATATATATATATATATATATGTATATTTATATGTATATATATATATATATATATATATATATATATATGTATATGTATATATATATATATATATATATATATATGTATATGTATATATATATATATATATATATATATATGTATTTGTATATATATATATATATATATATATATATATAGATATATATATATATATATATATATATATAGATATATATATATATATATATATATATATATATATAAATATATATATATATATATATATATATATACATATATATATATATATATATATATATATATATATACATATGTACTTTGAGCGTCACATGAAAGTAAAAACAGATATAAATTATGTTTAAAAAAACAACGATATATTAAAAATAATTCAGCATAATTAATTACTGAATTAGTAAAATTAAATTTTTAAAAACAAAAAGCAAGTACGAAGGCATGTGGAAAAAAATTAAATTTTTATGCATATAATTATGTACATATATTACACTAATTTAATGCGTCAAATGAAAGTAAACAGTGGCAAACACTTTAGAGAAGAACTACTAGAATACAAATATGGTGCCAAATTCAAACAATATCATAAAGTGGAGAATTTGCCGAGAGAAAGACCGCCAAAGTGTCTTACAGATAAGGAAGTGAAACTAGGTGAAAAGATATCACAACAATCTGGGAAGTCAGCAATTGCTTGCACAATTAGAAGATCTCTGTACAAAAATAGCTTGCATTGTAGAGTACCAAATGTAAAAGTGTACAGTAAAAAGCCTTACATTTCAAAGATAAACCAAATAAAACGATTGAATTTCGCAAAAAAATATAAAAATGAACCAAAATATGGCGAAGTGTCAATGGAGAGTTTAACGATAACTGCATGCCCAAAATCGTGAAACATGGTAGAGGGTCAGTAATGGTCTGGGGATGCATGGCGGCATTAGAGGTAGGTAATCTGGTGCTTATAGATTCAAGAATTAAAACGGAAGACTATCTCACCATTCTACAACAAAATGTTGCTTCCAGTGTAGAGAAATTAGGCTTAGGAGGAAACTGGATATTCTAACAGGATAAAGATCCTAAGCATACTTCCAAAATTTTGAAGGAATGGTTGCTCTACCGTACGCCTAAAGTGCTTGACCATCCGCCACAATCCCCACACTTTAATCCAATTGAGCATCTGTGGACAGGAAGGTAAGAGAAAGAAATATTTCTTGCAAAGACAACCCAAAAATGGTATTGCAGGACGAATAGTCCGAAATTCCACCTGAGTTTCCAAAAAAACTAGTGCAATCAATACCCAGGAAGTCAGAAGCTGTAATAAAATCAAAAGGACGACAAAAAAAAATATTAAAAATAATATTTTTTATAACCTAAAGACTTCTGTTTACTTTCATTTGACGCGTAAAACTAGTATAATGTAAGTATAAAGTAAATTTCTTTCTATGTGCCTTTATTTTAGTATCTTGTTATTGTGCATTTAATTTAACTTTTATTACTAATGAATTATGTAATATTACTTTTTATATATCGTTGTTTATTTAAATGTGATAATTATTTGTTTGAATTAACATGTGGTGTTTACTTTTATTTGACCACAAACTTTTATTCACGAACATTTTTAAAATAAATTCTGTTATTCATATACATTCAACACTGTAAAATTTTATTCACGAACACTTTCAAAATAAATTCCGTTAATCATGTATATTCAACTTGATAAAACCAACCAATGACATATTCGAACATACACATTAGTGAGAGCATGAATACGAAAGTAAAGTTTGAGTAGAGCATGTATTTTATTTTTCTATATTCATACGCGTGTATGTATGTTGCAGAGAACGAAATAGTATAATTTTTTAGCCTTTGTGTATACAAGTTTACATCAACGAAATCGAAAAAAAAGACTTTGAAAAATGTATACATGCCACACTTTATACACAAATACATCTTGAGTGTACAGAATTGTGCATTGAAACATTGAAGACATTGAAAAAATTGAAGGCATTGAAAACATTGAATTCACTTTATGTCCGTATACACATTTGCAGCAGATAATATTAGTTTTAGCGTCTTCAAAAAATTAGTGGGTGTGTGCGCAGTAGAAAGAAATAACCCTCTACCATTCGTGTGTTTGTTTGCAAAAGCACCCTGTCGGAATTTGAGCTAACTATAAGGTACCTTATGGTTGAATATGCGTAGCTCACAAAATCCCATCAGGGCATTTACACGAGATTTACACTAGTACAGGCCGAAGGTGTACACAACGAATGAAAGGCAATGTCTGCAATGTGTTGAGGGTGTACATTGTACAGTGGGTGTACATTAAATTTTATTGTATTCTATTTCGTTCTCTGGTATGTTAAGAAAATAAACTAATGTATTCATACATGCATGCGAACAACTAGTAAAAAAATGTAACCAATTCATTCTTGAACGCGAATATAAAAAAAAATTTTACATATATATTTGTGACAATTTATCATAAATGTATAAATTTGAGTGTTCATACATGAATTTTTATGAACGCTGTATTAAAACGGAACAAAAAATTTATATAAACAATATTAATTTTTAATAAAGTTAACGAAATGCTGATCAATCAGAATATTTTGGCTGATATCAATGCAAGTATCATATTAAAGTGAGTGCATTCCAACACAATATATATATATATATATATATATATATATATATATATATATGTATATATATATATATTTATGTATATATATATATATATATATATATATATATATGTTTATATATATATGTATATATATATATATTTATGTATATATATATATATATATATATATATATGTTTATATATATATATATATATATATATATATATACATATATATATATATACATATATATATATATATATATATATATATATATATATATACTGTGTATCACTTAAGTGAGTATGCAGCATAAAAATAGTTAAACATATATATATTTGTCTAAAAAAAGCAAAGGTATTAATGTTTTTTTTTTACACTAGCAATAATATTTAGTATTGCCTTGCACAAAAACACGAACATATAAAAAAAATTATAGCGTTATCATATCCCTTAAAATATAAAAAAAATCACATCACAAAAGTAAGTATGCATATATTAAAGTTTTGACTTCCACTTAAGCTGAGCTCATTTTAATCGCGAAAAACGTGACTAATTGCTTTTATAAATTTTATTTAACGCTGAAATTGATGTTTTATTAAAAAAATTTCCAAATTCTGATAATGGCTTTCCTCATGGAAAGGAACTTTCACAAGATTTAAAAGATGTTATTGTTAAACTATAAAGAGCAGAAAAGTCAGCGTGAGATTGCAAAACTTGTGAATAAGAGCAGTTCCACAATACAGAAAATTATAGAAAAATATAATAAGGAAGGAAATACCAGTAATATGTCTCGAACTGGGCGTCCAAGCATCTTCAGTGACGGGGAGAAACGAGTTATCACAAGAAAAATAGAAGTGAATCGCAAGATGAGCGCTCCAAAAGTATTAGCAGAAATAAAAAAATAGACTGGAAAAACCTGTAACCCACAAACTATTCGTCGAGTGCTGTATAATTCTGATTACCATGGCCGTAACATCCTCAAAAAGCCATTTATAAACAGCACCAATAGAAGAAAACGATTGGACTTCGTGGGTGAGTATGAAAATAAAGATAAAAATTTCTGGAAATCGGTTATTTTTTCTGACGAAAGCCAATATAATATTTTTGGCTCAGATGAATGTCAAAAAGTGTGGAGAAAAGTGAACACTGAGCTCGATCCAAAAAATATAGCTGCCACAGTAAAAAATAGTGGTGGATCTGTAATGATATGGGGCTGTATTGCAGCATCCGGTGTTGGAAATCTAGGCATTATCGAAACGATAATAGATGAGATGGTTTATTTGAATATTTTAAAGAATAATTTACATCAAAGTGCAGCTAAATTAGGACTAACAGGATCATTTGTATTTCAACAGGACAATGATCCTAAACATACAGCCCATATTGTAAGAGAATGACTTGTATAACACACCAAAGCAAAAAAACTCCGCCCCAGTCGCCTGACCTTAATCCAACAGAGCATCTGTGGGAGTATCTAGAAAAAAAATCAGAAGTCATAGCATTACAAGCTGCACTAATTGATGAGTGGAATAAAATTCCACCTTCCGTTACCAAAAATCTTATCGCATCAGTCAAAAAGGCCAAGGGCTGTCCAACAAAACATTAAATATAATTCTGACTGAAAAAATTGTGTCCTTGTGAACTGCATACTTACTTTTGTGACCTGAATTCCACACCCTTTGTTTATTATATTGTTATTAAGCAATAATGAATTAGAAATATTTTTATTTGTTATTATTCTTAAGTTCTCATATAAAATAAATAAAAAAATTTATTTTTTTGTTTTTATATCAATTTCTAAGCCATTTTTTTCATGATTTAAATTATTTATATCGCTGCATACTCACTTAAGTGACACACTATATATATATATATATATATATATATATATATATTATATATATATATATATATATATATATATATATATACCCTGCAAGCATTTTATGAAAAAATTGATCATATTCGAGTCATTTATGACTCCTCTGCGCGATTAAAATAAGCATAAATGAGCTCATTTTCTGATCGTAAATGATTGTTTTTTCCCTACCGCGACTCTTCTTGGGGAGTCTTTTATGACCCGCTTTTCTGATCAGTTTCGACTCATTTATGACTCGTATTTTTAATCATTTGCGAGTCTTTTTCGAGTCATATTCCTTATTGTCGAAGAGTCTTTTGCGACTCATTTTTCAGTCCTATTTCTAATCTTTTGCGAATCACTTATGAGTCGTTTTTTAGTCGTATTTCTGATTGTGTTTTTACTCTTTTTTCAGATTACAGAAAGATTTATTTTTCTATTTATATTATGAACTGCAACAGTTTATTAAAATGAAATTAGTATGATATTATATAATAAAGTACTTTTAAGTTTTATAATAAATGATATATAAATTAAATTATTATTATGTAAAAAATAATATAAAAATGTTTAGTAAAAAACATTACAGTAAAAACAGGAATTGAATTTATAAAATAATATAATAATGGTATTCATAATTAATCGGAAATTTTGTATAATTTGTTTTGTATTTGCAATTCGTTTGTTTGAAAAACACAAGTATAAAAATATATAGTGAGTATATAGATTATTTTTGACAAAAGCAATATATATAAAAATCAAAATGAGTTAAAGATAATGTAACTGTTAAATATGCATACCGGGTGTGTAAACTTTTTCCGACACTATTGTGTTGTTATTACAAACTATACGAACTTTCCAAAGAATTATGAATCCCACTTACAATAATATAATTAATCCATTTTAAAATATAAAAAATAGTTCACAATTTTAAAAAATGTATGACAATATTTTTGTTTTCTTTTAGTTAGCCGGTCCTTCTTTCTCTGTGCATTTGAATTTGTGATAGAAAATAGCTAAGATAAAATATAATTAATTCATTTTTTTTAATTTTGGACAATTAGACTTGCAAGGGAAGTATCCCGATGCTAACTGTCAAATCTTAATAAAACTTAGATATATTGTAGAGAATACAAACTAAATGGACACGTACTTTTCTTAGTTACTCAACTTCAATTTAAGATTTTAGTTATTCCAAAAAATAGGTTTGATTGATTAATTTTTGACCTCACTTGTTTACCCTTTAATGTGAGATTGGGTAGCAAAAAAAAA
This sequence comes from Linnaemya vulpina, assembly GCA_963675445.1. Lineage (NCBI taxonomy): Eukaryota > Metazoa > Arthropoda > Insecta > Diptera > Tachinidae > Linnaemya > Linnaemya vulpina. The sequence goes on along the minus strand of OY776276.1, from coordinate 80,765,860 downwards.
ATATTCGTATCAATATAATTTTTATTCTCGGGATACTTTCCTTGTTGAACGTGTACCTACCTTTAATAATTGTTTTAGGTAAATATTTTCCGCACTTGGCTTGGCTGACATTATATAAATTTTTTTTATTTGAAAAACACTTCATAAAATTGTATTTATTTTTATATATGTATGTATCTACTTTTAGCGACTTTAATAGTAATATAATATATTTATTTAAAATAACAAAAGCTTTTAAAATTGTGATTTTATATTTAAATTTTACACCTCGAAATCACTGATATTAATAAACTAAAATTTACAATATTATAATATTTTACGCTTCCTTCAAAAAAAAAAAGAGAAAATTTATTCATAAATAATTTACAAACAGTCATATTTCAAACAGCTTTATGATCCATTTTCGATTGCTGTATGTTTTGTTATTGTATTTCCAATAAATTTCTTTTTAAGCATTAGATCGAATCATTTTCGAGTCTTTTTCCAAGCGCGCAAGTGATTAATCAGTTTTTAATCGTCAAAAGTACTCGAGGAAGACTCAGTTTGGTGATTTTTTATAAAACAATATAATAAAATCTCAATTGAATTGTTAGTTAATTAACAATTCAATTGAGATTTTATTTTTCATTTTACCTTATAAATACTTTCACTGTTATCCAAGGGATTTCTAATTGTATAAAGGTATAGAAAAATAAAATAGAGTCGTATCGAATAAAAGTTGTTTGTTGGGTTTGGTTTGTATAAGTTTCATAGCCTGCTACACTTATTATAATGTGATTTTTTGAAATTGTTTGTGAATTTTTATAGTTAATTTATTTAACATAATTCTCAGATGGTTTTTGGAAGTCTTTTAATAAGTTGAGAAGTTTGAAACTTTGCAAAACTGTGGTTGAAGTCTACTGACGATTTGGTAAGAAGCGCCAATGAAATGCATATAGACATTGCTTAACCACCCAACAAATAAATTTCATATTATAATAGTACAATGACAATATGTCAAAAAATTAGTTAATTAACAATTCAATTGAGATTTTATTTTTCATTTTACCTTATAAATACTTTCATTGTTATCCAAGGGATTTCTAATTGTATAAAGGTATAGAAAAATAAAATAGAGTCGTATCGAATAAAAGTTGTTTGTTGGGTTTGGTCACAACACAAATGTTTATATTCTTTTGCATATGTATTTGACAGTCTTTTCGTGGTGTTTTTGCAGTTGCGGCGAGCGCACTAAACACACATGTTATATACTCTCGCCTTAAGTTGTTTTTTTATTTATTAATAGTCTATCTTCTTTACAATTATAGTATAATTTACATATTTGAGATTTTACTTGTATTGCGCTAATTAATATTAATAAATTAATTCATATTTTTATTTAAGGGTAACATATAAAAATATATACATACATATAAATATAAAAGGAAAATGTAGGAAAACCCTTTTTAGATTTTGTAGAAACATCCAACCCTTACACTTTCATATACTTCATTTTTGAAGTTGATGAAGATAATAAGTTTGCAAGATTCTTAATATGTATATCAAAATTTGAAGACCTGTTTCGATCTTCAAATCCTTGAGTTATATTACTCATTACTGTTGGTAGCATATCCTGTTGAATCTTACTACATATGTATAAGTTTTGTTCAGTACCACCTTAGCAAATTACACAAGATTTTTAAGTTTTTATTTTGAATTTCTTGTAGTTTTCTAAGATGCGTTCTGGCTGCTTTTGTTGACCATATTGGACGTCCATAGGTCAATATTGGCTGTACACACATTCTGAAGAGCAGAATTTTATTTTTACCGTTTAAGGTCGTGTTACGATTCAGCAGTGGAAATAAGGCTCTACCACATTTTAAAGCTTTATCACAAGTTGATAGAATATGCTCTCTAAATGTAAATTTTTGGTCTAAAACAAATCCAAGGTATTTTATTTTATGGGGATTTCCGTTCCACCAACTCGAAGACTGATGGTTGGAATTCTTTTAGGTGAATTGTTAGAGGGAAAAACTATTGAAATATTTTGTTTGGTTTATTTTTATTTTTCATTTGGTGTAAAACTTAGTCGCATACACAAGTCCAGATCTCAATCTCTGAACAATTGCGTTTGAATGTTTTCCTTTTATAATAATGGCCGTGAATTTTGAAGTCCAAAATACTGAACCTTGCGGTACACCGGCTGGAATAACACGTGGATTGGAATATTAATCTTCAATATTTACTACAAATGACCTGCCTTTTAAAAAACTATGAATGATTTTCTTTAGGAAAACAGGATAGCCAAATTCTTTACTGCATTTTGTCTTCAATATTAAATAAACAGCTATTGTTGAACATATACTTATAATACGTTAATGTTTTCGATCTGTCCGTAATTACTTATGAAATCATACTCGTGTCTAGAATATAAATTTTAGTTGTTCATACTACTCTTTATCTTAGTAACGATGTAATATTTACTATTGTAGGCTGAAAAATGGCTGCATGATCAAGCACAAAGTCTTGGCTGGTCGAAGGCTACTAAGCTTGCTGAAAGAGCAACTGCTCAAGGTCTAGTTGGTGTATTGATTAAGGGTAACATTGGAGCTATTGTAGAGGTCAACTGTGAAACAGATTTTGTAGCTCGCAATGAAAATTTCAAAAACTTTGTAAATCATGTATCCAAAGTATGTGCTGAATATACAGAATTAACACAATTTGATGGCGATTTGTGGAAGGTAAAGAAATTAATTACAACAATTCTTGGAAGTAATTTGTTAGCTACTAGCCTACCGTGCTCTATGTAAATAAAAATTCAATTTTTATTTCATATTTGTCCCGACGTTTTGTGAATTTTATATTCACTTTTTCAAGGGATCTTCGTCTACTTAATAAAAAAAGATATATCAACTATTTTTTACAATATATTGAAAATTGTATATAGGAACTTACATGTATATAAAATATTATATTAAACGATTTTTTTATTTATTATTTGAAAATTTGTTTTTCAAACACACAAAAAAGTTAAAAATCATTGTTGATTGCAATCTTATAATTGGCGCTTAAGTTATGTGTCCTCTTTGATGTTCATTGTTTTGTTTATTTTTTGTTGAATTCTTAAGCTTTCTGTTATATATCTTTTCTTAGTGTTGTTTACTTTATCCAATATTCGTATATTGTCAAAGTCTGGTTTGTGTTGTGTTTGCATTACGTGTATTGAGAGAGCAGTGTTGCCTTTGTTTATATTATTTTTATGTTCGTTTATTCTTGTGCCCAGATTTCTTTTTGTTGTGACAATATTTAACAGATTACAGCTGTTTGCATATCTTGACACGAAATTTGGAAATAATATAATATTCGACTGGTATGCAAAAAATTCATCATCCGGTAGAATAATGAACTTTAAGGCATTAAACACAATAACGACAGCAGGCTACGAGCCGCAACCTGTCAAAATTAGAATACACGCATACAAATGGAAATGATTATTTTAGCAAAGACACAGCCACACGACTAATATAAACAAAAACAAAGGCAATACTGCTCTCTCACAATACGTAATGCAAACACAACACAAACCAGACTGTGACAATATACGAATATTGGATAAAGTAAACAACACTAAGAAAAGATATATAACAGAAAGCTTAAGAATTCAACAAAAAATAAACAAATCAATGAACATCAAAGAGAACACCGATAACTTCAGCGCCAGTTATAAGATTGCAATCACACAACATCTGTGATTTTTAACTTTTTGTGTGTTTCAAAAACAAATTTTCAAATAATAAATAAAAAAATCTTTTAATATAATATTTTATATATGTACATGTAAGTTACTATATACAACTGTCAATATATTCTAAAAAATAGTTGATATATCTTTTTTATTAAATAGACGAAAATTCCTTGAAAAGTGAACATAAAATTCACGAAACGTCGGGACATATATGAAATAAAAATTACGTTTTTATTTACATAGAACACGGTAAGCCAGTAGCTAACAAATTACTTCCAAGAACAATAAAAAGAAAATTTGGCCATCTATAAATTATAACTAATAATTGTAACAATGTTATTAAAATAGTTAAAATTTTTTCTTCAGTCCGGCTTCGAAGCAGAAACATTAAGAAATCTTAAGACGATAGATGGCAAAACTTTAGCGGATCATTTAGCATTATTGATTGGTACTGTGGGAGAAAATGCTACCATAAAGCGCGCCATGTGTTTCAAAGTTAATCACGATTTGAGATTAGCCGGCTATGCTCATCCCCAGGCTACTACGCGGGATTCAACACAGAACATTACACAAATCGGCAAATACGGTGCCATTGTTGTATTTCGAGGACGCAATGTTGATGAAGAATTAGAAAAGAATATTTGTCAGCATATAGTGGGCATGAATCCTATAAAAATTGGCGAGTCTGGTAAAGACGAACCTAATGCCAATACGGATGAAGAAACATGTCTTATACACCAGGAATATTTAATTAATGACGAGAAAACTGTTGGTGAAGTATTACAGGAGAATGATCTAAATATTATTGACTATCAGCGTTTTGAGTGTGGGGAGGTTGTTAATTATGAGAATATAGAAAAGGAAAAGCTTAGTAATTGACAAATACGTAAGTGGAGATTTCAAAAAAGCGCATAAAACAATGCTGTCACTGGATTATATATTTATTATATGTTAAATGTTGAACATATGGTGATTTGCTCTAAAAATTAACTAATATTATTATATTTATATTCAACAATTAGTTAAAGCTGCTCGTAATAGAGCAAAAATAAATTTATAATTAATTTTAATATATTTGCGCTAGTTTTTTGAAATATTTTTTATCAAACGTATCGTGTGGTACTTTAACTATATTTAGTAATACAATATAGAGTGTTTAATGCTTGACTGGTATATACATAAGTACATATATATATCCTACTAATATTATAAAGCAGAATGTTTCTGAATGTGGATGTGTCGATGTGTGGATGTTTGTTACTCTTTCACGCAAAAACTACTGAATGGATTTGAATGAAACTTTACAATAATATAGCTTATACGTCAGAATAGCACATTGGCTATAATTTATAGAGATGCTGTGTAAATTGTCCAAGTTATAACGACATGTGTCAAGTAAGAAGGAAAGAATATAAAATTTTTTTAATTTGAAAAAATAATAATTGTCGTTACCTATTTATTGTACTGATTTTTTTTTTTTGTTTTGTCACATTTGTGAATATAATATTTGCCGTTAGTAGAACTCAATTTTTGCAATATATCCTCTGATACTTTTATATATATATATATATATATATATATATATATATATATGCATAATCATCACATAGTAATTATTATACAATTATTCCATACCTAAATACTTTCACATTTCTTAATTCACAGACCTGTGCCCATGTTCGCATCAAGAAATTTTTCGATTGAAACCTGAGAAATGAAACAAAAATGCCATAAATGCACTGATTAGCAATTTTTTAGGCGTGTAAATGCTCTCACGTGGGCTAATTTCTCCTCAATGTATATAAAAAGTATGTTTTAAGGAGAAAAGTTTCCGCTTTCAGCTGTCAAATATACTCACCAACAAAAAACGCGGTAGATAAAATTTCAAAAGTATATTAAAAATCAAAACGAAACAAACAATAATAAGAATTATTTAGCACTTTTTATTTTTAAATTTACTATTTTTTATTAACATATTCTTTACAAACACTGTTTTTATATTGATACCAAAGTATTTTGTTATTTTGTAAACAGTACAAAATGACAATATTAACTGCGATTAGGATATTGTAATACAGTGAAAAAATCACTTTGAATATAGTTTAAAAATTTCTAATTTAGATAAAATAATATACCTTCACTTTCACTTGCATTCTCTTAATACCAACCAAGTTGCATATGTAAAATAATTTTTGTATTTTGGTCTTATATGGAGGTTAGGAAACTCAAGATAAATGAACACCTCCCTTGTGGCCTTACAGGGCACTTGTTCAATAAAACTGTATGGGTAAAAACTTCCCATAGTTTTGAACTGCTTCTTACTGAAATGATTTATGCCTGTTAAACAAGAAATGTGTTTTAGCTTATATCCCGAAATAAATTTCAAATAAAATTCATATAGATTATTAAAATTTTATTTTCTACATATTATTGTAAAGGTATACATATATTCGACGACAAAGTTTTAGATGTGTATTCGTAATGTTACTTTGGTTTTCCAAAAACGAATGAATAATATATGTATATCTATTTTCTATAAAAGTTTCACTACAACACTTACTGGTAACGGTCCAGTTGCTTAAAACCACAGAGGTTTCTAATAAGATTGAAATAAAGATTATATAAAATACATTAAGATACAAATAGTAGAGCCGTGATTTCATGACTTCGTAATTAAACATTGCCAATTGAATAATTATAAAATGATGAATATAATGAATATATTAACGGTGTTATTCACAAATCATTATTAATTTTAAAGTTGCTTTTAAGTATGGATTTTGTATGGCTAAAATAGTTTTAAAGCATTCATTAACTTTAACAAAAGTTTGTGAATCCAGCACCTAAGTTAGTAAGGACTCCTGTGGACTGTGTAATTTAATAATTTATTGATATTTTTTATATTATTTTTTCTTTTTTAAATAAATAAGTGGGCCAGTGACCCGTGCTGAGTTTTGTAGATATTGATCCATGAAAGACTCCTGTTGGGTCGTTCATGACCATAAGATAATAAAAGTTATTAGAACGGCGACAGCCCTGAAAGAACCCAGACGAACATTATATACCACGCAAATGGAAGCCCCGGGCTAGCATAAATACGTCCTTTCATAAGCAGTGACATCACTTCGGGACTAAGTACCAGTGCAAGCTGGAGACCCTGAAAGGATTCCAAAATAACATCTGGTACTGCAGCGGTGGGGGTTTTAATTCCACACATTTTGTATACCTTGTCCATGACGTGTAAACGTTGACACGCATCGTAAATCGACTCCACTTCGGTTCGACGATACTTCTTCTTATTGACTTACTGTGCTCATGTAAGAGCGAATAGTGCGTCTGCTTGCAAGTTGCTACGCTTTGGAGTCTATACTAACGTGATTGGTAGACAGGCAGCGACAGCACACCCGATGTACCACTACCATGCGGAGTTTTATCTCCAAATTCATGTCACGAAATTTATAGCAAAGGCGAAGAGAATAACGGTTTTATAAAATTGAGCGCTGATCCCTTGGGTTGTTCATGAACGTACTTACTGATGGAGCTACAGTAATAGAAGTACTTTCAATAATGGGAGCATAAATTAGGCCAACGGAGTCGCCTGTCGATGGAGCGTCGGCATTATCACCAGTGGTAAATCTCTGGTATTCATCGTCTCATCATGCGAGTTCATTGTGCTGAGGAGAAGGTTAAATTGATAAGTGATTTGGAATTATGTGACGCAAAACAACAAGTTTAGTGATTGGGTGCATAATTGTGCCGTTTTGTATGCAGATCTCAGCGACTCAAACATGACCATCTGTACGCGCGTAAATTTTTAGTACGACTACTAACATCCAAGAAGTAGCAGGCAAGAATAATAAAATAAAGATTACCCCAATAAGCTTAAAAAAAAATACTTTTCTGCGCATGCTGGAACTTTGACGTCACTTAACATGTGTTCTGATTGTCTATTAAACTTTAGCTGAAGAACTTTTAAATTATTGTAAAAACAGGACAGTGGGGCAAATTATGATTTTTCAAATTCAATATATTTGATAATATTATAATATTAATCAAGCTTATGGTCGTTTTTTTATTAAATTATATATAGTCTAATTTTTATTCGATATATCGTTAACAGCTTGTTAACACCTTCAGGAAATAAAAATTATTAAAATTTTATAGACAAATGGTTTTGAAACATGACAAACTATTCACAATATTTGTTTTTCAAATTCAATAGCATATAAAATATTTTTTCAACATTAACAATTTATAGTAAAACAAACTTTTTCAACATATGTAACAAATAATATATATATAACAAATAATAAAGAACATTTTTGCAACAAATATATATAAATATATATATATATATATATATATATATATATATGTATATATATATATATATATATATATATATATATATATATGTATATATAATATGAAATTTATTTGTTGGGTGGTTAAGCAATGTCTATATGCATTTCATTGGCGCTTCTTACCAAATCGTCAGTAGACTTCAACCACAGTTTTGCAAAGTTTCAAACTTCTCAACTTATTAAAAGACTTCCAAAAACCATCTGAGAATCATGTTAAATAAATTAACTATAAAAATTCACAAAAATTTCAAAAAATCACATTATAATAAGTGTAGCAGGCTATGAAACTTATACAAACCAAACCCAACAAACAACTTTTATTCGATACGACTCTATTTTATTCTTCTATACCTTTATACAATTAGAAATCCCTTGGACAACAATGAAAGTATTTATAAGGCAAAATGAAAAATAAAATCTCAATTGAATTGTTAATAAACTAATTTTTTGACATATTGTCATTGTACTATTATAATATGAAATTTATTTGTTGGGTGGTTAAGCAATGTCTATATGCATTTCATTGGCGCTTCTTACCAAATCGTCAGTAGACTTCAACCACAGTTTTGCAAAGTTTCAAACTTCTCAACTTATTAAAAGACTTCCAAAAACCATCTGAGAATTATGTTAAATAAATTAACTATAAAAATTCACAAAAATTTAAAAAAATCACATAATAATAAGTGTAGCAGGCTATGAAACTTATACAAACCAAACCCAACAAACAACTTTTATTCGATACGACTCTATTTTATTTTTCTATACCTTTATACAATTAGAAATCCCTTGGATAACAATGAAAGTATTTATAAGGCAAAATGAAAAATAAAATCTCAATTGAATTGTTAATAAACTAATTTTTTGACATATTGTCATTGTACTATTATAATATGAAAAATTTTTTTTTTCATTTTATAATATTTATATGCATTTCAATGAAATGCTTATAGACATTGCTTAACCACCCAACAAATAAATTTCGTATTATAATAGTACAATGACAATATGTCAAAAAATTAGTTTATTATATATGGATATATATATATATATATATATACATACACACACACATATACATACATATATATATATATATATATATATATATATATATATACATATATACATATATCCATATATATATATATATATATATATATATATATATTTTTATTTATTTATTTATTTATTTAATAAGTCAATAGATTTTACATCCTTACTGACTAGATAACAAATTAGTTCAAGAATTTAAATATAAAATAAGATTTCTTTTCAATATGGTATTAATCTCAGATAAGTTCATGATATGGTAACATTTGTTAAAGTTGACACATGCACGAAAAGAATCAATATTAGCATAAACAGAGCGGTAATATTTTAATGCAAAGATTTCAAAATTGCGAGTAGGTCTTACAGGAACGTTGAAGTATAGTTGATTAAGTAAGAACTCCGAATCAACATCGCCTCGAACCAGTCCCATAACAAATAAAGCACTCAACGTCGATCGTCGACTTTTTAGTGTAGGCAATTTTATTGGAGCAAGTCGACTTTAATACGGCGGTAAGACATACGAATCAAATCAAAATTCAAAACTATTTATAAAAAGATTGTTTAATTTAGTGTTGAGACCTCTTACATTTTGGTATATAATATTAATGGGCTTATTTATATATAGTTTAATTAGTTTTTTGATGACGATGATTTCGGTAAGTGAACAATATCAGTCGTTGGTGTAGTTCTGTATTCATACTCACGAATAAAAGCATTAGGCGGCCAAAAATCTAGATGCACAATTATATCAAAGTAGTTTTGAGGTTTGATTATTTTGAAAGATGCTTTGTTTCTTGGCTCAGAATAATTAAATTTAAAGACAGTCATTTCAATATTAAGGCCAATCTTATTTGTTATATAATGTTTAATATCATCAGTAGTAGTAGAGGATGCAAATTGAGCAGCAAATATAGTTTTTTTTTGGTGAAATAACTTTAAGAGTTGGATTATTAGAAGAATTAAAAACAGGAACGGATGGATTTGAATTAATTGAGGTACTTGACGGTTTAAAAACAGGAACTGGCGGATTAAAATTAATCGGAACAGATGAGGAAGTTGAATTAGTATTTATACAGGAAGGAGAAACAGGTGCTCTGTCGTTACGTAAATCAGGAAAATTTGGCGAGGGTTCAGAAGTAGTGACGGGATTTTTTTCTGCTATTAATGGCTGCAATGACAACGCATTTTCAGCCTTTTCATCAACAATAGTATTGATGTCAGTTGTAGGTTTCTTTCTTTTAGGAGAGCACGGACCTTTTTCAAGTAATTTTTTGTATTGATTAAATTTCAAAGAAAGGCTGTTAAGATCATTTTGAATTTCGTTAAACTTTATATGCGTGTTTTTGAAGAATGAATAGAATTCAATATCAAGCGCAATACATTTTTTACAGCTCCAGCGCAGGCCTTTATCTTCACGCAGATTGTCGGCAGCCAAATCAACACATTTAGCGTGATAAACAGTATCACAAAGCCAGCAAGATACCATTGGCTCATCAGTTTTGTTGCGGCATTTAGGTTTTGAGCAGGACATATTTAACAAATATTTTATTTGTGACCTTCCTTTTTTTTGTTATTGTTATTTATTACTTGTTGTTAGTTGATTTTTGAAATCACTCGAATAAAGAGGATCAGGTGTAGAATGTAAAAACAGGTTTAAAGCAGAGCAGGAACAAATATTGCTAATTATTATTTTTATTTTCACTTATTGTATCACAACAGCAGCGATTGTTGTTGTTGGTATTAATGAAAATTGAAATATGCAAAAATTTAAATGATATTGTTGTTATTGATTGTTAGCTTTGTTGTAAGCACCAAATATGCGAAAGAATGTAACAACAATAAGAATATAGCTGTTTAAGTTTTTTATTTTATTGTATTTTTTTTTTTTTTTTTTATTAAAACAGTTTTTGCCAGAAAATTAAAAAATGTAAGCAGAGTTCAACAAAAGTACGTCCGACACGGTCGACAGTCAAAAGAGTATTATATATATATATATATATATATATATATATATATATATACATATATCCATATATATATATATATATATATATATATATATATAAATATATATATATATATATATATATATATATATATATATATACATATATCCATATATATATATATATATATATATATATATATTTATATATATATATATATATATATATATATATATACATATATAT
>OY776276.1:80597030-80749530 GCA_963675445.1 Linnaemya vulpina | reverse complement strand
TGCAATTTCTCTTCGACCTCCTTTGCATGCTGTTCCAGCTCTGAGAATTTATTCTCAATAGAATCCACCCTCCTGTTAATGGCTTCAGAAACCTCTACCAGGGTCTCGTTCATGGCTTTATTTGACTCCTGTATTTCGGCTACAAGTTTTCCCTGCATCTGCTGAGTTTCGGCTACAAGCTTTTCCTGCATCTGCTGAGAGTTCTGTTTTATTTCAGCTATTTCGGCTACAAGCTTGTCACTGTTGATCCTTGATGCCTCCTGCATCTGCTGAGAGTTTTGTTTTATTTCAGCTTGTGCATCACTGATTCCTTTTATCTGGATCATCATAGCAGCGAACATTGAATTTATGTCCATGCTGCTGTTCGTGGCAGGAGGGCATACTTGCACATCGTCTTTGTCCTCAAACTCGTATGTCCCGATGTCCATGCCGCGATTCTTAAACTCATCTATCAGCCTCTTCTGCAGTTCAGCCTTGTTACCTGCAGTTGGCAATTCCACCTTACTGAGCTCCTTTTTCAGCTGTTCAACTTTTAGCTCATCAAATTTCATGATTATTTATTTTAAGTTTATAATGTCCTTTTTTTTTAAATTGCAATGTCCTTTTAATTATTTTTGCAATCCCACTTCTGACACCAATTGTTACGTTTTTAGACCTTTTCGTAAAAACGGGTTTATTACTTATCCTTTAAGGACTCGTTTTATTGCATCAAATTAAAACACGGACAAATTAATTTAAGAAATTTAATGCGGCAACACTTTATTTATTACTTAACATGAGTATTTGTACTACTCAACCCTCAGCGATGTTAACACGTCTATATTTGAAATCACACTGATTATTGCTGAGTTCTGGCAGCGCCCTTATATAGCAAAAATGACGTCGTCTGGTAACCTTGCGAAAGTTCTGGGTATGGTGGTTGTATTTTACTTGGCAGGTGTGTGTTTGTATACATGACAATGCTGACTGGTTTGGTTTGCTTATGGTAACTATGTGTGTTTGAATGTATGAGTGTTCTGTGTGTTTTGCCTATGGGAACTATGAGTGGTTGTATGAATGAGTGTGTGGTTTTGTTTCTTCTACGTGTATATGGCTGTGTATACTTGTGAATCTATTTAGTTTTATTAGCAGCGAATACTTGCATACAAGATCATTAAGAACAACATCTCTTAGCATTGATGTTGCTATGTTTGTTGTTGTTGTGGTTTACTCTTATTGGCACAGCCTTGAATGATCTTGTATATTCTGGAGTATTCCATTTCCGTTGTCGTTTTATTTAAATCTATTTCTAATCTTTGTAACAATATATATATATATATATGTATATATATATGTATGTATGTGTATATATATATATATATATATATATATATATATGTATGTGTGTGTATATATATGTATGTATGTGTGTGTATATATGTGTATGTATGTGTATATATATGTATGTATGTCTATATATATGTATATATATATATATATATATATATATATATATATATGTATATATATATATATATATATATATATATATATATATATATATATTTGTATATATATGTGGATATGTGTTTATGTATGTGAATAGTTTTTTATGTCATGTTTCAAAACCATTTCTCTATGAAATTTTAATAATTCTTTATTTCCTGACGATGTTAACAAGCTGTTAACGAAATATCGAATAAAAATTAGACAGAATACAATTTAATAAAAAAACGACCATAAGCTTGATTAATATTATAATAAACTAATAAGGTCAATAAAAATAAATCAACTATGTTTGATAATAAATAATTTTAAATAATTATTTTATTGAACCAAAATGGTAATTATTTTCCTTTTTTTTCCATTAAATATTTGTGCTTGTTATTTTACTTAAACATAAAAATCTTTAAAGAATTTTTAGTTTGTTATATTATTATATTTTATTTTTTTCTTAAAAGTGCTTTCAACAATTTCAGAACTTAGTTTCCTAATTTTAAAATACATTCTACATCTAAAAAGTTTTTTTACATCTCTAATTTCTTTTGCTTCCAACAAATTCTTTTGCAAATGTCCACTTGTAAGTAATAATTTGTCGCCATTCAATTTAGAAAAAAATTGAGTCCCATAATCTTAGCGTGTTCATTGACGAAGTCGATGGCTTACTAAGTCCACCTTTATTTAAGTGATTAACCTATGAATAATTGCGTTCGCTTGAAGAATTACTCAGAAGATCCGGCTTTTCATTCTTTAATTTGTGGCAAATATATCCGACCGAGTTCTCTAAACCATCATATTCCATATTTTCTATTTCGCTTTCGTTTGCATCTGCCTGAATGTTACGATTAACACTCTTAAGCATAGTACCTGAAGAAATCACAAGGATTATAAAACCTTGTGTTATTCAAAACTGAAGATTTCAACGTACCCGCTAGAGAATTATTTACATCTAAATCGGGTGTATTGTCAACTTCTACATTTGCATTACTACCGTAAATGCCTTCGTTTCACCCCATTAAATATGATAATGTTAGTATAATATGATATGAAATACATTCTAATGCAATGAATCCTCACTTGTTTTTCTTGATCTCTTTTCACTTTAATTTGGTTTTTTGTCTATAATTTATGAGCGTTAAAAAACAAGTCTTATTTCTATATTTCTTAATTATTTTAATATATTTATTATAAATTATAACGTAATTTATTATGAAATATAGCACAAAACTTGGACTTTGTGGTATATTTTATAATATAACACAACCACAATTACATACTCAGATTATGGGTAACTTGCCATCTACACGAGTCACCCCAGCTAGAGCATTCATAAACTCCGGTATTGATTTTTGTGGACCTTTTTGGATTCATCACAAAATTAGAGGGAAGCATCCTCACAAGGCCTACGTAGCTGTGTTCTGTTTTTTTGCAACTAAGGCGGTCCATTTGGAATTGGTAAGCGATTTAACAACAGAAGCGTTTTTGGGTACATTAAAGCGGTTTATAAGCAGACGATGTCATTGTAAAAACTTGTACTGTGACAACGGAACAAATTTCGTTGGTGCAAATAATCAGATAAAGGAACTTTCCAACGCAATTCACACAAACGCAGCTCAAAATAATATAAATAAAGAATGCACATCTAGGGGAACAACGTTCCACTTCATACCACCTAGAGGGGGTCTGTGGGAAGCTGCCGTAAAGTCGGCAAAACATCATCTAATTAGAAGTACTGCTACAGAATCCTTGACCTATGAAGAACTTGATACTGTAATCATAGTGATTGAAAGCATCCTTAATTCTCGTCCAATAAGTCCAATGTCAGACAATCCAAACAACTTGGCTGCGTTAACTCCAGGTCATTTTCTCATTGGGGAGCCACTAAATGCTCAAGTCGACGCAAATGCGGCGGAACACAAAATAAATTTGTTGACAAGGTGGAAATTGATATCACATTTAAAAATGGAATTTTAGAGGCGATGGTCACGAGAATACTTATGTGAACCCCAATATCGACATAAGTGGAAGATACATAAAAATAATATTAAAACTGGAGACATGGTCATAGTAAAAGAAGATAACACAACACCATTAAAGTGGCCATTAGGAAGAGTCATAAAGGTACATCATGGTGATGATGGAGTTGTTCGGGTGGTTGATGTAAAAACAGCGACTGGGGTTTGCAGAAGAGCTATTGCTCGTTGGCACCATTACCTATCGACAATGTGGAACCTGGTGAAACACTTCAACACCAAGACTCCAATGATCAAAGTAGTTCAAAACATGAAAAAATGCCTGAGATGCATACAGTTAATGAAGAAGTGTCTTCTGCCCAAAATGAGACAGTTGAAACGCCTAAGAAAAGAAGGAGCATATCTCTAGCTCATAATATGTTCACCATAATGATGGCTTTTACCCTAATACCAATAGTGTTAGGAGCACAAATACATAACAAACGTTTTGGAAATCAGCTCGGTATACATTTTGAAGGAATTTCATCCACAGAATGGCAACTAGTGATCTATTATGATTTAAAAGAATTTTGGTCTGAAGTAGCATTATTCGCGCAAGGGACAAGGACACTAAACCATTTGTGTAACGATATGCTAGAGAAAACAACAGGTACAAGTAAAATATTTTGAGCATACTGAAACAGAGCTAACGTTAGACAGTAGCTTACTCTCAAGAAGAATACATAAAAGAGCAGCTCTTGACCTGGTTAGTAATATTGCAAATTCATTGTTTTGCGTATTAGATTCGGAATACTTACGATTTCACAAGTCAAGGAAAACGAAGCACATTTGTTGAATCTGCTAAAAAATGAGACGTCAATCATAGATTCGACAATCAACATCATGAAAGCCGGCCAAGAAGCAGTGAAGAAAAAGTTTGACCAAATCGATCTACAAATAACAGAAGTGCAGAATATGAAGAATACCGTTAAGAAAAAATCTACCGTATTTTTTCATCACTATGTATTCAATTAAGTGTTACGGCAGCAAATCTACACCGTACACAATCATCAATACTTGACATTCTGACAAACACTCACCATGGCATAATAAGTCTATTATTATTAACTCTTCACCAATTACAGCAGGAAATAGAGAAAATTAAATTCCATTTACCCGAATCGCTAGAATTGCCTGTGAAAAGCGAAGATACGTTACAACTGTACAAACTAATGAGGATAAGGTGTGTGCTTACAGAAAACACAGCAATTTTTAGTATTACATTACCATTAGTTGAATGCGACCGATTTGAACTGTTTAATATTATTCCAGTGCCAAATTGGATCAACCAGACTCTTGTTTCTATAAAGCCTTGAGTAGCTGTTCTGATAATTAACTCTGAGCTCGAATTATTCTCACTACTTGCAGACTTGGTTGCTCCACCAACGAAGTAAGATACGAGCAGGGCTCCTCAAAATGGTCCTGAGAAATTAATTTGTTTTACAACAAAACCCGTTCAGATTGCCCAGTACAGCAATTCAAAGATACTCTATCATGGATCCCGCTTCGCCACAAAAGCCAATGGATCTACGACGTGTATGGCACATCTCATGCAACAGCAGTATGTAAACAAGAAATTACACAACTAACACTTGAAGGATCTGGGTTGCTTGTTCTGGAACCAGAGTGCATTCTATAATATATATTCATGACGATGCATGGACAACAAGTAGTTGCCATTTCGCTTAAGACATCATATACTAGTCTTTGGGAACCAACCGAACAAAGCCACGAGGAGCATTTGAAACCATTACTGAATAAAATACATACAAGCGAGTATCTGTCACAAGTAAAAAACTTGACAACTCTACAAGCCTCATTAGCTTCACAAGAAATAATTAAATTACCAAACAAACTTGAAGTCCACAATTACCATCACATGGCAGTCGGTTACACAGCATTGGTCTATCTATCTACTTATCAAGCGAAAATCCAAATCACAACTAAATAACTTAATTCCAGTACCTCGTACACAGCAAGCAGAAACTGAATTCACTGTATACATATAAGAACCACCACAGCCACCCATCTGATAACAATAAATGCCAGCTCAGCATATTAATTATAAGAAATATTTTTATCTTAGTTATTACTATATTATTTGATTTAATTTTGAGCTTCTCAGAACGCGGAGAGCATGTTCATACAAATTATGCATTGTAGTATACTACCTTTGTTTACTTTATAATTTAGTTATTGTATTTTAATATTTTATTCACTATGCACAAATAAATGTCAATAACCGTATGCACATTTCACAATTATAAATATTTAAGCTAGCAATTTTATTTCCGCAAATGAATATAGGTCATTGTTAAATTAGCACTTTAGCATAATTTTAATTCTTAATAGATATTCATTTTTTACTTTTCTTATTTTGTATAAAAGAACATTAAATAAAGTTTAAAGACAGAGTTTATAATGAGGCAGTAAACGAGTTGTTTTTATTAGAACTGTGCCTCCAGGTTAAAGTGCTTGAGAGGAAAACAAAAACCAACAAATTCTTCAGGCTAAAAAGTTTTTTCACATTTCCACTGTCGCTTGAGTCACTTAATCTTAGCGTGTTCATTGACGAAGTTTATGGCTTACTAAGTCCAGCTTTATTTAAGTGATTAACTAATGAATAATTGCGTTCGCTTGAAGAATTACTCAGAAGATCCGGCTTTTCATTCTTTAATTTGTGGCAAATATATCCGACCGAGTTCTCTAAACCATCATATTCCATATTTTCTATTTCGCTTTCGTTTGCATCTGCCTGAATGTTACGATTAACACTCTTAAGCATAGTACCTGAAGAAATCACAAGGATTATAAAACCTTGTGTTATTCAAAACTGAAGATTTGAACGTACCCGCTAGAGAATTATTTACATCTAAATCGGGTGTATTGTCGACTTCTACATTTGCATTACTACCGTAAATGCCTTCGTTTCACCCCATTAAATATGATAATGTTAATATAATATGATATGAAATACATTCTAATGTATTTCATTATAATTATAATAAGTGAATCCTCACTTGTTTTTCTTGATCTCTTTTCACTTTAATTTGGTTTTCTGCCTATAATTTTAAAAAAAATTTAAATTTTCTTCGAACAGAATTTTATAAACATATTATTGGGTAATGTAATGTATAAAAACTTTCATAACCATGAAAAAATTTTAATGTAGAATATTAAAAAATAAAAAAATTCAATATTTTTATTTAAAAAATGCCTGAACAATTGATGAGACTTTATGCTTGATGTAAATTTTGGAATTTTTGTTTTTAATATTTTGTGTGTCCACCGCGAGCATCCATTACCGCTTGCAAACGTGTTCGCATCGACTGAATTAGTTTCGGAATATGATATTCTAGCGGTATATTATTCCACTATTCTTTAATAAAACGTATGAAATCATTTTTGTGTCTTGGTGATCTTTTTCCTGCCTTGTTTTTTAGATGAACTCACAAATTTTCGATAGGGTTTATATCCGGACTTTGGGCAGGAGTACCAATAACTTTGGTACGGTTGTATAATAAGCAAGTCCTACATATATACAATTTATGCTTAGGATCATTATCTTGATAGTATTTGTATTTCAATTTCTTCCGATCAGCCGGGTTTATAAAACTAAAATTTTTGACGCTGGCGGTCAGTTCCTTTTATAAAATGTCAGGATATACTTCTTTAGTCATTATTTCATCAGAAACCATATTACACGAACTCCTTTGGTGGATATACAGTCACATACCATTATGAACTTTACTGTAGGAATAATATATTTATTTTCTAGCGCAGTTAGGGGCTTTCGCCAAAGTCTTTGCGGTCCGTCAGGATAGTAAAGCATAATTTTTATTTCATATGAGAAAACAACATCGTCCCAGTACGTTGTAGGGAGTGAAACGTGTTCGGTGACAAATCTTAGTCTCTATTCAATATTATGAGCTGAGAGCAGGTCGCCACTCTAGACGAATATTTGTGCTTTTGGAGGAGATTTCTTATAGTTGCATGGGAAACACGTAACTCCAAGTCTTTTTCCACTTGAAGAGCTAATTTTCTCGTGCTGGATTGGGGGTTATCATAAACTGTTCTAATTATTTAATTATTATTTTCGTGCTGATATTTTTTCCCAAAAGTTATATTAAAATTCAAAGTGATCAATTGAGGGGTTTTAGCTAGTTCCTATGCGCATTTCACTGGGGCTAATGCAGACCATCAGGGAACCTTTACCCAACATTTCTTAGAATAACTAAAGATATTTATTTTAAACTTCCACATTAATAAATGACAAGCTTGTATGCCATTCTTTTAAAAAGGTTCGAAAGCCATTTATTATGCTTTTTGACGCGATTTAACGATTAAAGTTCCTGTTGAATGTTGAATTAAAAAAATATTTTTCTCGACGCGATGTGTCTTCGTAATATTTTTACCGATGCAAATATTCATGATGAATAAAACGATTTTATTTAAGAAAAAATACGAATTTGTAACCATTTTTGTCACTTTCATGTACCACAAAATATTGCAGTTATCCAACCCTGGGATCAAAATGTTGACTTTTTTTTAATATTTTATACCAATTTTGTTTTTTAATTACTAAGAAATCGACGTTAGTTGTCTTTTTGGTTAATATATGTATGAAAAAAATTCCCATCCCTGGAAGCGATATTTTAATTTATTTTGTGGTTTTCTACCAATGCAACTTTTGATGAGACATGAAGTAGTTTTATTTAAGTAAAACTTAAAGTTTGTAACCATTTCGGTCACTTTCATGTACTACAATATATTATATGTATGTACCAATAAAACTTTAAATTCCGTAACACTGGAAGTAAAATTTAATGTCTGTTTTTATTATCAATGCAACTTTTCATGTGGTATAAAGTAGTTTTATTTAAGAAAAATTAAAATTTTTAACCATTTTGGTCACTTTCAAATACTATTAAATATTGCACCCGTCTAACACTGGCCTCGAAATTCTAATTTTTTTATTTATACCAAATTTTTCTACCTAAACTATGAAATTGTTTAATTTAGCAAAAAAAAAAAAAAAAAAAAAAAAAACAACGTAAAAAAGTGGGACATGAAGAAAATAATCAAACGTGTATTAAAACAAAAACGTGTTAACATCAGGTTGATACAGTTCTCGGGATTCTTTTTCACAATAAAATTTGTGTAAATAGAAAACTGTTATCACATTCAACTAAGCCACCTAAACAGTGGTGATAAACACAATATACACATGAGCACTGAAGATGAAAGTGTAGCGAATTTCGAAAACAGCTGTTCTGCTCTGCTGCGTAAGTTGAATAAAAACTGATGTTGACTTCCGTTGTGCCTAGGAATAGTTATCATCATGTCTTTCTGAGATTTTAACTAAGTTAGAACAATTTAGCCTATATAAATATTAATTTTGCAAAATAAAAATGTTCAATAAAAATAAAAAATCACATACAATTTAAGCTTTGGCTTGAGCTACCAATGAAAATTGGAAAAACGTTCGCATATACTTAAGTATAAAATTCAAACCAAAAAAGTTTGATTTAATGTATAATCGAACAAAAAATTCTGAAAAATGGGACATGAAGAAAATAATCAAATGGTAGCACAGGTATTATAACACACAAGTGTTAACATCAGGTTGATACAGTTCTCGGATTGTTTATCACAATAAAATTTGTGTAAATAGAAAACTGTTATCACATTCAACTAAGCCACCTAAACAGTGGTGATAAACACAATATACACATGAGCACTGATGATGAAAGTGTTGCGACTTTCGAAAACACTAGAGCTGTACGGCTTAATTCAATTGAATCATTCAGTCAATTGAGCGAGGTGAATCTTTAATTCAATTGAGCGTTTTTAACTCAGTTGTTTCATTAGATCTGTCTCTTTCAGTGATGTTTCAGTTTGTATTTCAAAATCCATACGAAAAAAATTAATTAATTCACATACATTTGCTAATGCATACAGTGCTCTTTATATAGAGTTGCCAGCTACTGAAACAACTGGGCTATTGAATGAACTGAGCTAGTGAAGCAACTGAGTTACTGAATAACCTGAAGTACTGAAAGAGCTGAGCTACTGAATGAACTGATACAACTGAATGAATTAATTCAGTAAAGTGAGCGGAGCTAAAAAGAGCGCTCACTCAAAAGAGCTGTTTTGTACAGCTCTAGAAAACACTTTCCTTTGTGCCTTGGAATCGTCATGTCTCTCTGAGATTTAAATTAAGTTCGAACAATTAGCCTATGAATCTGAATTCGATTTAATATAGCAATATAAATGTTCGTTAAAAATAATCGCCAAATACAACGTAAGTTGCTTTTTGGTTACTTTATCGTATAGAAAAAACCTTTTTATCAATCTTCATGATGTATAAATCGGTTTATTTAAGAAAAACTTAAAATTCTTAAACATTTTAATTGTTACATGTACTACAAAATACCGAATGTTCAAAAAAAAAACTTAATTTTCTATACCTGGAAATTTTTTTAATGTTTTTAACAGAAGATTGAGGCTTCTTAAAGCATGAAATAGGTTCAATTTGCAAACAAATAAAACAATAATATGTTTTTGGTATTAATTTTGAGTCCACAAATAGGTATGAGTTTCCCAGCTCTGAAACCTTATATCCGATTTTTCACTTTATTTAAACTAATTTCTAATCCATCAGTCCAAGAAAGAAGTCTCTAGCTCTTCTGGGGTCTTGGGAAAACCGATTTCACATACAGAGAGACGGACATCGCTCAATGTTTATAAGGATCCAGAATATATATACCTTATAGGGTCCCATATTAATATCGATAAAATTACACACGGAATGACAAACCTACATATATCAAAGACTCTATAATATATAAAGATGTTGCACTTCCATACATTGATTTGCCGGTTGTAAAATGTTAATGAGATTTAGACTAACGACCATTAAAGAGAGTAAAAAGTTTTTACTCTTAGCCAGAGAAACTTGTGGAGAAAAATATCAAAGAAGAGAATCATAACTTCTATTTATTTTGAAATAGAAATATATTACACCTTATTGAAATTAAAGAAAAAGATTCAAATGTATGTGAATAACAAAATGAGCTTTACAAGTGCTTGTATTAATGTAGGGAAAAGAATACATATTTCATTTTTATAGAAACAAATATATATATATATATATATATATATATATATATCGACTCGCACCGAAGTGTTCATACCTACAAATTAAGTAGGATTTTGATTTGAGGATTACTGGTAATGTTGGTATGTGGTTTCTTACAAGCACTGGTAGCCTGAAGAATAAAAATGTTTATGTTTGTATGTGGTTTCTTACAAGCACATGTAGCCTGAAGAATTTGTTGGTTTTTGTTTTCCTCTCAAGCACTTTAACCTGGAGGCACAGTTCTAATAAAAACAACTCGTTTACTGCCTCATTATAAACTCTGTCTTTAAACTTTATTTAATTTTCTTTTATACAAAATAAGAAAAGTAAAAAATGAGTATCTATTAAGAATTAAAATTATGCTAAAGTGCTAATTTAACAATGACCTATATTCATTTGCGGAAATAAAATTGCTAGCTTAAATATTTATAATTGTGAAATGTGCATACGGTTATTGACATTTATTTGTGCATAGTGAATAAAATATTAAAATACAATAACTAAATTATAAAGTAAACAAAGGTATTATACTACAATACATAATTTGTATGAACGTGCTACCCGCGTTGTGAGAAGCTCAAAATTAAATCAAATAATATAGTAATAACTAAGATAAAAATATTTCTTATAATTAATATGCTGAGCTGGCATTTATTGTTATCAGATGAGTGGCTGTGGTGGTTCTTATATGTATACAGTGAATTCAGTTTCTGCTTGCTGTGTACGAGGTACTGGAATTAAGTTATTTAGTTGTGATTTGGATTTTCGCTTGATAAGTAGATAGATAGACCAATGCTGTGTAACCGACTGCCATGTGATGGTAATTGTGGACTTCAAGTTTGTTTGGTAATTTAGTTATTTCTTGTGAAGCTAATGAGACTTGTAGAGTTGTCAAGTTCTTTACTTGTGACAGATACTCGCTTGTATGTATTTTGTTCAGTAATGGTTTCAAATGCTCCTCGTGGCTTTGTTCGGTTGGTTCCCAAAGACTAGTGTATGATGTCTTAAGCGAAGTGGCAACTACTTGTTGTCCATGCATCGTCATGAATCTATATTTGAGAATGCACTCTAGTTCCAGAACAAGCAACCCAGATCCTTCAAGTGTTAGATGTGTAATTTCTTGTTTACATACTGCTGTTGCATGAGATGTGCCATACACGTCGTAGATCCATTGGCTTTTGTGGAGAAGCGGGATCCATGCCAGAGTATCTTTGAATTGCTGTACTGGGCAATCTGAACGGCTTTTGTTGTAAAACAAATTAATTTCTCAGGAACATTTTGAGGAGCCCTGCTCGTATCTTACTTGGTTGGTGGAGCAACCAAGTCTGCAAGTAGTGAGCATAATTCGAGCTCAGAGTTACTTATGGTAAAATATTGCATACGATCATCAGAACAGCTGCTCAAGGCTTTATTGAAACAAGAGTCTGGTTGATCCAATTTGGCACTGGAATAATATTAAACAGTTCAAATCGGTCGCATTCAACTAATGGTAATGTAATACTAAAAATTGCTGTGTTTTCTGTAAGTCCACACCTTATCCTCATTAGTTTGTACAGTTGTAACGTATCTTCGCTTTTCACAGGCGATTCGGGTAAATGGAATTTAATTTTCTCTATTTCCTGCTGTAATTGGTGAGGAGTTAATAATAATGGACTTATTACGCCATGGTGAGTGTTTGTCAGAATATCAAGTATTGATGATTGTGTACGCTGTAGATTTGCTGCCGTAATACTTAATTGAATACGTAGTGATGAAAAAATACGGTAGATTTTTTCTTGATGGTATTCTTCTCTATTGTCCAGTATCATATTCTGCACTTCTGTTATTTGTAGATCGATTTGGTCAAACTTTTTCTTCACTGCTTCTTGGCCGGCTTTCATGATGTTGATTGGCGAATCTAAGATTGACGTCTGATTTTTTAGCAGATTCAACAAATGTGCTTCGTTTTCCTTGACTTGTGAAATCGTAAGTATTCCGAATCTAATACCCCAAACAATGAATTTGCAATATTACTAACCAGATCAAGAGCTGCTCTTTTATGTATTCTTCTTTAGAGTAAGCTACTGTCTAACGTTAGTTCTGCTTCAGTATGCTCAAAATAGTTTCTTTGTACCTGTTGTTTTCTCTAGCATATCGTTACACAAATGGTTTAGTGTCCTTGTCCCTTGCGCGAATAATGCTACTTCAGACCAAAACTCTTTTAAATCATAATACATCATAATGTGGATGAAATTCCTTCAAAATGTATACCATGCTGATTTCCAAATCGTTTGTTATGTATGTGTGCTCCTAACACTATTGGTATTAGGGCAAAAGCCATCAGTATGGTGAAGACATTATGAGTTAGAGATATCCTCCTTCTTTTATTAAGCGTTTCAACTGTCTCATTTTGGGCAGCAGACACTTCTTCATTAACTGTATGCATCTCATAACTGTTGAAGTGTTTCACCAGGTTCCACATTGTCGATAGGTAATGGTGCCAAACGAGCAATAGCTCTTCTGCAAACTCCAGCCGTTGTTTTTACATCAACCACCCGAACAACTCCATCATCACCATGATGTACCTTTATGACTCTTCCTGATGTCCACTTTAATGGTGTTGTGTTATCTTCTTTTACTACGACCATGTCTCCAGTTTTAATATTATTTTTATGTATCTTCCACTTATGTCGATATTGGAGTTCACATAAGTATTCTCGTGACCATCGCCTCTAAAATTCCATTTTAAATGTGATACCAATTTCCACCTTGTCAACAGATTTATTTTGTGCTCCGCCGCATTTGCGTCGACTTGAGCATTTAGTGGCTCCCTAATGAGAAAATGACCGGGAGTTAACGCAGCCAAGTTGTTTGGATTGTCTGACATTGGACTTATTGGACGAGAATTAAGGATGCTTTCAATCACTATGATTACAGTATCAAGTTCTTCATAGTTCAAGGATTCTGTAATTAGATGATGTTTTGCCGACTTTACGGCAGCTTCCCACAGACCCCCTCTAGGTGGTATGAAGTGGAACGTTGTTCCCCTAGATGTGCATTCTTTATTTATATTATTTTGAGCTGCGTTTGTGTGAATTGTTTTGGAAAGTTCCTTTATCTGATTATTTGCACCAACGAACTTTGTTCCATTGTCACAGTACAAGTTTTTACAATGACATCGTCTGCTTATAAACCGCTTTAATGTACCCAAAAACGCTTCTGTTGTTAAATCGCTTACCAACAGCTTTGCAACGCCTTAGTTGCAAATCAACAGAACACAGCTACGTAGGCCTTGTGAGGACGCTTCCCTCTAGTTTTGTGATGAATCCAAAAAGGTCCACAAAAATCAACACCGGAGTTTATGAATGCTCTAGCTGGGGTGACTCGTGTAATCTGAGTATGTAATTGTGGTTTTGCTCGGGTACATTTTACATAGTGTTGTACAGTTGATCGAGCTGCTGACTTTCCTTTGACAGGCCAATATCTTTGCCTCACGTGTGCTAAAAGTGCTTGCGGACCACAGTGCCGATTTTTTTTCCACCTCTTGCATTAGCAATTTTGAAATTGGATCATTATAGGGAATCAGCATTGGGTGCTTGGCGTCATACGGAAGAGATGATGACTCTAATCGTCCTCCGACTCTTATAATGCTGTTAGTGTCAACAAAAGGAGTAAGATTCTTGAATGGACTATTTCTACCGCCTTCCTTATATTTTCTCAAACTCTTCAAATCTTCAGCAAAATCTGACCTCTGTGCTCCTCGGACGATCACCACCAGAGCATTTTCTAGTTCTTGAACTGACAGTACTAACTCGCATTTTCGTGTGCGTGTTCTAGGGTTATTGATGAATCTGAGCATATAACCTACCCTCCGTTGTAGCGTTTCAAAGGACCCATTGTGCTGTATTTGGTAAACTATACTTGAAATGGTGACTGTAGATATTTTTCTTAGTTCCATGTTGCTATTGTCACTTATAACGCTATTTTTAGAATATGTTGCTGGCCAAATGAGAGTCCTCGTGATATAATGTCCGCAGGATTTTCTTTAGGAATTGTCCATTGTTCAGCAATGGACAATTCCTGTACGGCAGAGATTCGGTTAGAAACAAATGTGTGGTAGGATGACGATTCAGAGTTGATCCAGGCTAGCACAATTTCTGAGTCAGTCCATAGATATGTAGGCGCACTTTCTAGTCTTAAAACCTTCTTTACTCTTGTAGTTAATTGAGCGCTTAACAGGGCTGCGCAAAGTTCGAGATGAGGTAAGGTTTGGCGTTTTAGGGGAGCTTCCCGTGATTTCGCGCATAGTAATCTCACCATTACCTAATTGTTCGTGATGACTGATCTTATATAAATAGCTGCACCATATGCTTTTTCTGAAGCATCCGCAAAAGCATGAATTTGTTTCATGGAGGATGCATTCCTTTCAAATATGTATGTGTCATGGAATTTCCAGGATCTTTAGATGTTGTAATTCGTTACGAAATGTCGTCCACCTCATATAAAGATTTGTTGGTAATGCATCATCCCATTCCAGTTTTGTTTGCCAAAGTTCTTTAATGAACATTTTAGCACTGACTACAATGGATGAAAGCAATCCTAATGGATCAAATAGTCTAGCTAAATCTGATGTAACTGTGTGCTTGGTAACTCCTTGCATTTCGTTTAGCACCACCTTATTACAAAATTTAATACGTTTTGGCATACATGATAAACCTAAGGTTTTTACAGTGTGATTATTTTCACTGCTGAAGTCAAAATTAACTTCACGTTGCGCTTCTCCAATTGTTTGCAGTTGTGGATGATTTGCAGTCCACTTTTGTACTTGAATCCATGCTGGCTAAGTATATTATTCAATTCTCTCTGAATTGCTGTAGCTGTGCTTAGGCCATCATCTCCACCGATTCCATCGTCCACGGAAAAGTTTTCAAGCAAAAATTTTGATCCGTGTATCGATTCATGTCTGTTTTGGTTATTGTCTCCAAACATTTTGTTGCCAAATATGGGGCAGCTCGCGCTCCATAGGTGACAGTATTTAGTTGATAATATTTTACTGCTATTTTTGGGTCCTCTCTCCATATAATGGTTTGAAATTTTCTATCTTCTGAACTTATTACTATATGTCGGTACATCTTTTCAATGTCTGTTGTGAACACGAAGCGTGGCATTTGGAAACGAAGCAAAATAGAAAATAGTTCACTTTCAACTGTTGGTCATGTGTACATTAAATCATTCAGAGATAAGCCCTGAGAAGTTTTTGTAGATGCATCGAAGACGACACGTAATTTTGTTGTTAGGCTATCAGGCTTGAGTAGGTAGTGGTGAGGAATAAAATATCTTGGTATTGAATTACTATTCATGTCTATTTGTGTCATATGTAACAATGCTTCATATTCTTTCATGAAGGCTACTTATTGGGCTTTAATTTCTGGCGCTTTTGTTGGTCGTCTTTCTAGTGCCAGAAATCTGTTGAATGCGATTCCGTGTGAATCGCCTATTACGTTAGGGTTGTTGCAAAATGGTAATCTCACCATATATCTCACGTTTTTTCGATTGTGTGAGTTTGTGTAAAGTGGTCTTCACACAGTCGACTTATTCCATTGTAAGGCGATTTTAGTGTTTCAATTTCCCAGAGTTGAGCAATTGCTTCTTCCTGCATGTGGATTGTATCCGCCAATTTTTCGGGAGACAACCCATCCAAGTATAGTGTTTTGTAAAGTGGGTAAATCATTTGCTAGTTGAATCTGCCCTTCTGCTAATAATTGATGATAAAACTCTGCACCCAATAAAATGTCCGCAAGTAGAATATTTTTGGGAATTGACCAGTGCTCAATATTAATAAATTGCCAAGGTTGAGGTGATATTATCTGTGGTAGAACTGCTGCCTCCAACCGAGTAGAAAAGTTGCCAACTCGAGAATGCAGGCCAATGTTTACTCGATGTTGAACTCTAGTATTGCTTGATCCAATTCCGCTAATGGAGATCGGAGCTGCTTAGGGTGAGATTCCGAGACGTTTGACTAAACGTTCGCTGACAAGGTTGAGCTTTTATCCCGAATCGAGAATTGCTCTGCATTATATTTCCTTTTCGTTCCTTCTAACTTTTACCAGTGCCGTACTAAGAATTACGTAGTTGTAGGAATTGGAATGTTTGGATGTAGCAAGCGAAGTGGCTTTCTGACTAGTCTGAAAATTGTTTTTGTCTGTTGGTACACGTTCTGTAGGTACATAATCTTGAGACATATTTTTTGTTAAAAGCTTGTTGACCATATTCGAATGTTCCAGTTGCAAAAGCGTATTGTGTTTTTTTAGAATATTTCATGAAACTTCTCATGCAGTTTTTCGCGCTATGACCAGGCTTCAAACAATTTTTTATTTTGCTTTTGAATAAATTGAAGGCGAGCTGATGGTGATAGCTGAAGAAACTTCTTACATGAAAACAATGGGTACCCAGAGTGACGCAGGCGCCGCTGCGTTGGCTTTCTGCTGTAATGGAACTGCACACCCTTGGCGTTGAAAATGACGATTTATAGCGCTCAGTTACTACGGCCCACGCTGCCTCGAAATTTTCTCCAATTGCCGTGAGGTGCTTGATTAAATTTGCAGCTTCTCCTAACAAATGTGCTTTTAAATACCAGATTTTTTGAACACTAGGTATTGGTTGCATAACTATAAGGGATGAGAACAAGTCATGAAACTCTTTGCACTTCAAGTAACTTCCATCAAACTTCGGTAGCGTTATTTTTTGAATTGGTACTGCTACATTATCTAAATTGTTATTCTCCGAATGACATGGAATGGATAAATTGCCGTTGAACACTTTAATAGTCTCGTAATTTTATTTCTAGCTGAATGCATAAATCCATATTGTATCCTTGACTCACCGGATCATCACTCAATCCTGCTATCGTGTAATGTAGTTGTTCAATATTTGCCCATACTTTTTGTGCAACTTGGGTATCTTCACTTGTGAAGCCGTCAGACAATAAACGCTCTAGCGATGCGATCATGGCAGCTTGTCTGCGAATACTTCTAATAAGCTCACTATTGCAACTGGCTGTTGCTTCATTTTGTGTTGTTTTCTGTTTTCCTCTCAAGCACTTAAAGCTGGAGGCTTATCTTTTAAGAACTAAAATTGTGTTAAAGTGCTAACTTAACAATGACCTATATTCATTTGCGGAAATAAAATTGCTAGCTTAAATATTTATACTTGTGAAATGTGCATACGGTTATTGACATTTATTTGTGCATAGTGAATGAAATATTAAAATACAATTGACCTAATTTAACACATTGAAAACGTTTAGCAATAACTAAATTATAAAGTAAACAAAGGTATTATATTACAATACATAATTTCAATAATTTTTATAATTTGT
Source organism: Linnaemya vulpina (assembly GCA_963675445.1). Lineage (NCBI taxonomy): Eukaryota > Metazoa > Arthropoda > Insecta > Diptera > Tachinidae > Linnaemya > Linnaemya vulpina. The sequence goes on along the minus strand of OY776276.1, from coordinate 80,731,541 downwards.
ATGAACAATTGCTTTCACCTTCAACTTCGTAAAATAATATATCCATAGTATTTAATTTAAAATTACTTTATTGGCAATAATACATATTATAAAACAAGTAAAAGTGCTATATTCGGCTGTGCCGAATCTTATATACCCTTCACCAACGAACGTCGGGCATTACACATATTTTTAAGAACCAATTTGGTGCTTTCTAATTTATATGCGCAATAAAAACAACTTCAGTTGCATATTTTGGTTACTTGTATAAATAAAAAAAATATTCAAAATATCCCACGCCTGGAAACGAAATTCTAATTTTTCAAATTTTTTTTTACCAATACACGTCTTTATAATGCGTAAAGCGGTTTTATTCAAGCAAAACTACAAGTTCTTAACTATTTTGGCAACTTTCATGTTATACAAAATATTAATTTTGTCTTTTCCTGAATTAAAAAATAGTTTTAATTAATAAAAAAACTGCGTTAGTTGCCCTTTGATTTTTGTAAAATTTCAATTTCCCACCCCTGGAAGCGAAAAAATTTTTCATCAATGCAAATCTTCATGATGTATAAAACGGTTTTATTTAAGAAAAACTTGAAATTTTTAAACATTTCAGATATTATATGTACCACGAAATATCGAATGTACAAAAAAAATCAATTTCCGATCCCTGGAAGCGAAAATTTAATTTTTTTTTGAAATTATTTTTTACCAATGCAAATCTTCATGATGTATAAAACGGTTTTATTTAAGAAAAATTAAAATTTTGTAACCATTTTTATCAGTTTCATGTACTACAAAATATTGCGTATCCAACCCTGGAATCGAAATTATGATTTTTTTAAATTTCCGATGCCAATTTTGTTTTGCCAGAATAGAAAATAGTTTTAACCAGGAAAAAGCGAAGTTAGCTCAATTTTGGTTATGTTAATGTATGAAAAGTTTAAATTTCCTAACCCTAGATTTTAATTTTTAACTTTAAAATTTTTTTCCATCTAAGCACATCTTCCTGATGTATAAAACGGTTTTATTTAAGAAAAACTTAAAATTGTTAAACATTTTAATTATTATATGTACCACGAAATACCGAATGTGCAAAAAAATTCAATTTCCGATCCCTGGAAGCGAAAATTTAATATTTTTTAAATTATTTTTACCAATGGAAGTCTTCATAATGTATAAAACGGTTTTATTTAAGAAAAACTACAAATTTGTAACCACTTTCTTTACTTTCATGTACTACAAAATACTGGAGTATTGAACCCTGGAATCGAAATTTTGATTTTTTTAATATTTGATACCAATTTTGTTTTTCTGAAATAAAAATAACTTTTACCAGGAAAAAAGGACGTCAGTTGATTTTTGGTTAGCTTATTGTATAAAAAAATATAAATTTCCTAACCCTGGATGGGAACTTTAAGTTTAATTTTTTTTTTCATCTATGCAAATCTTCATTACACCAAAGACGGTTTTATTTAAGAAAAACTTAAAATACTTAAACATTTTAGTTATTATATGTACCACAAAATACCGAATGTGAAAAAAATTTAGTTTCCCATCCCTGGAAAAAATCTTTTATTTAGCTTTAAATGGACAATTAAGGAGTCCCAAAGCATGAAATAGGTTCAATTTTCAAACAAACAAAAAAATAATCGGTTTTTGGTGGTAATTTTGCGTCGAGAAATAGGTGTAAGCTTCCACTCTAAGTTATCTCACTTCCAATCGATCAGTCCAAGAATGAAGTCTCTAGCTGTTCCGGGGGCTTGGGAAAACCGATTTCACGTACAGACAGGCGGACATCGCTCAATCGTCATCGCTATTCATAAGGATCCAGAATATATATACTTTAGGACAAACCTAAATATACCCTTTCACATATTTGTAAAGGGTATAAAAAGTAGTTTCCTCTTATAATGATTGAAAATTTTAACTTTCTGAGCACTTGATGATTTGTACGTATACATATGTAGGTGTCCCATGAGGAATGATTACGCAGTAAAGTTATTATATTAAGCATATCTATTCCATGTTTGTAACATACGTTGTTTTCATCGAAGCGTGTTTAGTGTGTCGACTAAACATTAAAGAAATTAAAAATATGCATATGTTGGAAAAGGCAAAACAAGAAAAGGACAGTTTTTTAGGTCTTTGCAATACTAAGGCAAAATTAGTGTAAAAAGTAGCAGCCATAGGTATGTATGTATGTACATATATACAAATATACATATGTACATACATAACAACAGAGTCTAAGAAAATATATTAAGTTACGCAGAAAAACATTAGAAGGAGAATAAATGAGCCATTGGATTTCGTTGCTACATACTTGTCCCCCGCATCAAAGAGAAGCACAAAATTTTTGAATTTTAATAATATATGGCGTGCCTACTAGTCACACACAAAATGGGACATGCAGAAAAATTTGAGTTTGAAGTATTTGAAACCCAAAATAAAAGTCTATGTTAAACTGAAAAACTTCTATTCTATATTCTTGAGTTAATAAAAAAATTATAAAGGAATACAAATAAAAATAAAGTAAAAATTTTAATTACAACAAGAAATAAGGCACTTTATTTTACAACTGTATAAAACTAAGCTCACACTTAAAGTGGGACACGATAAGTTTTTGTTTTTATATTAAATTTTAAAAACTTCTTAATATTTTTTTGACTTCCCATTATTGTCAGTGACGACTTGGAATACTTTCAACCAAATTCTTGCAATCCTCGGGTTCAATATTGTACCACAATTCTGTAACAACTTCTATTATGAGTGAATACTTCTTGGCCGGCGTTTTGCTATTCTTTTTTTAATTCTACACACAAATGTTCTATGACATTTAAGTCTAGTGACTGAGAAGGAGTTTCCAAACCTTTTGGGCAATTGTAAAGAAGCCAAGTGGGGGCATTCATAGTGGTAATATGCATGTGTCTGTATTATTGTTAGTTTGACATGTATATGCTTGTTCCCAAATAATTTTTGCAACTATCTGGATATTTACGTACCCAAAACTTATTGGTATGAATCTGAAAAGGTTGCAAAGTTTGTAAAATAATTGATTTTTATATATAGTTATAACTGTGTCTCCTGTTCCGGCCACGTGTACATCTGCGTATCCTAAAATGTTTATTTTAGGTACTGTAGTTAATTCGTATTCTAATATTTCTTTAATGTTCATGTGCAAGGATTCTGCTAGAAATTTAATATTTACTCCAGCGTCGATTGTCCTAACGAGTAAAAGGAGCTGTTCCTTAATAATGAGGTGGTTTTCTAATATGTCACCTGGTAGTAAATCGATTCATTTCTTAAACCTGGAGTTTATAAAACGTTGTTTTTCGTTGTTGTTTATTAATGTATTAGTTGCTGTCTCTATCTGGCTGATCCGGATTTCCCGTCATAAATTTCAGTGCTGATCCTAGGAAGTTTAGTGATCTGGCATCTCAATTTCCTTTACCCAAACTATTTCTTGGAGAGTTGGCTTATATTCCTTTATTTTTATTCGATTTGCCTATACGGTTTAAGTATTTTTGTCAGATTAGTGATATGAAATAGGAATGAATATTCATCAAATAACAAAGCATCAACAGTTCTAGTTAGTAGGAACTTCCTGTCTTCTAGTTTTTTATTTCGACTTCCGTCTCTATTGGTAATACGACACTCACGAATAATAATAAGAATTTGGACATTCTCGTTATTTTTGTATAATTTTTTATGTTGTTCTTGTGTACCAGAACTCCTCCTGTATTAAGATTGTGTCCACTTGATTGTTTCACTATGTTTTCTATATCTGGCGTTGTTTGTTTTCCTAAATCCTGTAATTTTAACTAGTACCTGCTCTCCTTGCTTGAAAGTTCGATGTTTCCGTATTTTGTTTGACCTGTTTAATGCTTTTTCTGAGACTAGTTTTAGTTTATTAGATATTTCTAAATGTTTATTTTTTATTTTTCTAAAGTATATGTCATCAGGTGTGTATACCGTCACGGTATGTATGGAGTTGTTCAATTCTTTCACTGTTTTAAAGACTTCTATTATTGTTCTCCAGTTTTGTATTTTAAATATTCCAGCTAATTCGGATTCAGAATTATGAGCTATCAACTGGGGTTTTTATTTTTTGTATATTGTATTTAATGATCATTTGTTTTTTATGATTATTCCTTTATGCTTATGATTATTTCCTTTAGTTTGTCATTTATTCGTTTTTTTTATTGGCATTCTCTTATCACTATTTATTTTGAGTATATATGTATCTATGGCTACCAAAGACCCATTTTTCTCATTATAAATAGATCTGCGTATATGTGTGTTCCCTTTTCTATTGGTATGTCTGAGTCTGTCACAGGTTCCCGTGTATGTTGCCTTTCATATTTTCCAAAGAGGCATGCTACACATTTTTTATTGTATGCTTTACATTCTCTTTTTAGATTTGGCCAGTAAAACTTTTTGAATATCTCTTGTGTATTATTCTTATAACCTCGATGAGCTCTATCATTTGTTTTTTTTTTCTTTATTAATTTTATTTGCTCTTTTTTATCAGTAATATTTTGAAGTTTTTTTGGTATATAAGCAAACTCCATTCCATTTAATGCTTCTTTTATTTGGCTACCAAGGGTATATATGACTTCGAGATCTGCGTATATTGAAGTTATTCTGTTTGGGATTAATATTTTTTCAATTCAATTATTAAATTTTCTTCATTTGTAAAATGTATCTGATGTCATGTTTTGTTTGTAAACACATATGTTATTGTGTCGTCATTATCTGCGTTCAGTATCTGCTCGATTTGCGTTGCATATGTATTGAAGGATTGTGGTACAGTATTAATAGCATCTATGTGTTGGTGAATTTTGAGCTGAGTGAACTGTGCTAATTATTGGCGGATTTATTTGCTGTCTTGAAAGAGCATCGGTTATTACATTTCAATGACAAGGCTCCAAAGTCTTCTATAATATTCTTCCATCTCATTAATTTTGTATTTAGGTTCCTTTCGGATATTGCTAATGTTAGAGATTGGCTCAAGGGACATATATTTCATGTAGCGTTTTTTTAAGAAATGGCTTTATTGGCATCATCTGAATCATCCATAAAAATTAGAGCTGTACAAAACAGCTCTTTTTAGTGAGCGCTCTTTTTAGCTCCTCTCACTTTACTGAATTAATTCATTCAGTTGTTTCAGTTCATTCAGTAGTTCAGTTGTTTCAGTACTTCAGTTTATTCAGTGACTCAGTTGTTTCACTAGCTCAATTGTTTCAGAAGCTGGCAACTCTATAAATAAAAAGCACTACATCCCTGTAAGCATTAGCACATGTGTGGGAATTAATTCATTTTTTTCGTATGGATTTTGACATACAAACTGAAACATCACTGAAAAGAGGTACTGAAAGAGATGGATCTAATGAATCAACTGAAACAAAAGCTAAAAGCGCTCAATTGAATGAAAGATTCACCTCGCTCAATTGACTAAATGATTCAATTGAATTAATTCATTCAGGAGCCGTACAGCTCTAATAAAAATTTGAGGGTCACACTATGTACCGTTATGGATATATAAGAAAAACAATTTTAGCTTAAGCGCGCTTTGAATATGTGTTTTTTTTGTGACAGCGACTTGTTTCTTAAGCTAAAATTTTCTTAATAAAAAACTGAAGTATAATATATTTCAGTTTTTTATGTATTAAATGTTATAATCATGACCTAGAAAGAAATATATTACAAAAAATATGATTTGGTAAATGAAAAATACCCTTCGACATAAGAATATTTTATCTCAACCGGCACAATTTTGTTTCCAGTAGTTCATCAGAATGACAGCAAAAAAATCTTAAACGCCAAAAATTGTTGTTATTCTACTGGATCCATTTTATGCATTCGAACAAAATGTGTCTTCATGCAAAATTTTGTTGCTCTAACTTAATTTAAACAAGAAATAAATAATACAAACTTTCTCCTGTTAAATATCGTTTATGTTGCTTGAGTTTTTTTTTTGCGGTTATGATTCGATATATTGTCAGCAACGCTGTAAATAAAATTCCTAAGTTTTTGTAATGACCAAACAATTACTAACAGTTTCTTTGGTTTTTGCTGTATTTTTAATTTTATTTGTCTACGTTTTCGGAGTTCGTGAATTATTTTTAATGACATGTCTCAGGTATTCTACTTCTGTCTGGAAAAAGTTAGATTTTTCATCAAACACCTTTAGAGTTGTTTTGTTTACTGCCTCGAATACTATCTCAATATGTTTCATATGTTCCTCAACCGAAGAAAAGTAAATGAGAACGTCATCTATATAGACTATTAAAATTTACCTATATTCAATAGATGCCCTTAACGTATGTATAATAATCAATAATTGTTTCTTGAAAATATTAACTATATAAGAAATGTAAGGTTTTACTATAAAGTATGGAATTTGCATCATATTACAAAATATTTAATATACCACTCCAACAACTCTTAATTCGTACGATGCAAAAAATTTCAAATGTATGAAATTTAATTACACATTACGGTTACAATACTGACAATTTTCAAAAGATAAACTTAGTTGAATTACTTATAAATATTCACTAATATTATTATTTACTCTTTAATTTTAAAAAATTACAATTTGTAATTAGTACCTATTTTAGGGAATTGTCGTTTTTTAAACTCTTTAATTTTAATTATGGGCTAGTTCCTTTTTTCCCAAAATCTTACTAAAAAATTCAAAGTGATCAATTGAGGTGCTTTAGTGTCAAATTCTGTTTAGTGAAAACGTAAGACTATCTTTTTTTATGGGTTCTACATAGCAATTTCAATTGTCACTACTGTCAAAAACAGACAAGCAGAAATAAGTGCTTATATGCATTTTAAAACAATGTTTAGTTTTTGTATATTTATTTCCTCAACAAGTAAATATTCAAAGTTCATGGATCCAAAAAATAAAAAATTGTTAGTATATAATTACATACATACACATGTAAATTAGTAAATATGAAATATGTAAATAAGTAAATATATAGTATGTATACGTGAAGAAACTATTAGTAAAATAAGAAAAGTAAAAGAAATTGCTGATTCAACAAAAGTAAAGGCCCAGCTATAATATGCGTAGGCTAGCTTTGGCTACTGTCAAAACTCGACGAAAAGACTGTCAAATGCATATGCGAACATTTGTGTGGCTATATTATACTTACACTCAGTTGTAAAGCAATGCACTTTTGCAAAAACTAATTTATGATAATACATTACATGTAAATACATTTATAAATATTTTCAATTTATACATACATAAATATATTATCACAAGTAGGTTATTACCAATTTAGAAAGTAATTTAAGAAATAAATTGGAAAGTACTACAATGTACAACAATGTATAACAATGTGTGCAAGTGGTTGGCAACGTATCATAAATGGTAGGAAAATACACAAATACACTATAATTACGGTGACCATATTTTTGAAACCAAAATACAGAACAGGGATAAGATTTCATAATAACAATTAAAAAGTACAAACAACCTTAAATGCACATTCAAGACCAATTTATTATAGATATTTTTTTAACAAATACAAATCAAAACTTAAAAAAAAACATAATCACATGCTGATGTAAAAAAGAAAATAAAGCTTGACTGTTTCCGAGATCATTGCATATATAAGTATATTTGTAAGAACTATAAAATTAAGATTAATTTGTACTCAGTACATATCATCAATGACAAAAATGTTTTGATTCTTAAGTAAAATGGGTTAATAGATAATTTTTGGGCGTTAATATGTATATGTACAAAGCAATTAAATTTGGTATTTTTCTGCTGAATAGATTTGTTTTAGTAAGCCTTCATTTTTTAAATATTCTTTAAACTCTAAACAATTTAAATCATAATTATATTTAGTAATTAAAATGGATTTGAGGGTATTTACCTTCAATTGAGCTTTTTCACTAGTCCATATGTTATTTAAAATAGAAAACACTCTTTCTGTTGGAGCATTAGAACCAGGTAAACATAAACTGAATTCGACAACTTTCAAAATATTTTGGAAACTTATACCTCCTTCTTTGAAATGTTTAAAAACTTCTACCCAGCGCTCTTCAGCAGATTTTTTGTTTTCATTCCATTGCTTTAATTTTTCTGAAGTGGTATATCTTTTAACAAGAGCCAACTCATCAAATAATTCGGTATTATTTATGTTTAATTCGTTTCTCTTATCCATAATAAAAACAAAGCTGGATTCACCATCCTCCCATGCAGGAGTTTCACGTAAAAGAACCCATTTCAGTATTTCAACTTCTTGATAAGCAGTGTCCCATTGATTTAAGTACTCAATTTGCATAAAATTGGCTTGCGGTACTTTTAAACTCATTAATATCGAGAACTTTTTTCTGACTGCAATAGGGAAAAATTTTTCCTCTTTGCGTTGTGAAATTTTAAACTTCAGCTCATTAATAATGAGCGAAACCTCAGTCATACATATTTTTTGGGACTCTATCTGCGTTATGTAGTCATGAAACAAAGTAGCTTGACAATGAACGAAGAAAAGCCATGCTTCTGAAACAGGATCCTCAAAAAAACTTTTTAATATAGTTGGACACTTTGGCTGGGATAAAAAGTATTCCTTTAAAGGCTTTAAAAGCTTTAATATTCTTTCAATGGATGGTTTAAGAGTTAGCCATCTTGTCTTGCTAAATCCAAGTAGTTTTTTATATTCTACTTCTATTGTGTCACAAATTACTTTAAGCTCTTCAACACGTACTGTATAAATATAAAAGTAGGAAAAAATTTTTACAATAATCGTTTCAATATCTATGTGGAGACATTCTGTTGATGTTTGAATGCAGTTATTTAAAATATGTGCAGCACAGTTCACACCGATAAGAACATTTTCCGTAGACGAATGAAGTTTTTTGAAAACATTGTTTTTGCCTCGCCTGGCTGCTCCACCAAAGTTACAGTTTGTGTTATCTGCACATAAAGCAAGTAATTTTTTGTTTACATTAAATTTAATAAGCAGATCACAAATATATTTTGTTAAAATATCGGAGGATTCTCCGGGAAAATTATCAACTTCCAATATTTTGACTTGAATACCATACAATTGTACAAAATAACGAATAAGTATTGGACATATTTTTATGTTACCATGATTTGAACAATCACAAAAAATTGTTATCAAATTAACAATATGCAAATCATTCTCAATTTATTTAATGGAATTCGGGGCTAGGACTTTACAAACTATCGATTCACACTTGTTACGTCCAGAAGAATATCTCTCATCAAAACAGCTTCTTATAAGTTTTGAAGTACAATCGTTGGAGCGAAATGAGTGGTTATGATTAACAGCGTGATATGCCCATGTTCCTTCTGATATGCAAATTTTCCTTTTGCTGTCGTTAAAATCCTTAGACCCAAAATAGCAGGATAGAGTTTTGCTTGAAGCGGCAGCGATGTCGGAATCCTTGTGTTTATTTGTTCGTAAGTGCTGTTGGATATCAAGTTTGCCTCCATTAGCAATGCTGAAAGTTGTCATGCACTTAGAACATCGTACCTTGCTATCAATATCAGTTTTTTTAATAAAACTATATTGCAGTTGTAGTTCATCATTAAAAACGCACTTTCGTCTGCGGGACATGATTACTTTTTTCTGAAAAATTACTCGATGAATCTTTTTTTGTATTGACACTTCATATCTAAAGGCCAGGCCTACTATGTATTGTTGGCGGCGGCAAGTATACAATACACATTATGGTAAATTTATTATTCGCCTTGATACACATACATATTTATTAAAACAGCATTTACCTGTGAAAGTGCAAATCAAAATTCATAGTCACGCCTCAATTCGCTTTGATAGTTGAAAAATTTTTAATATTTTGAATATCACTTTCAGGCATGGAAATACAGAACAAATACAGAAGAGTAAATGAAATACAGAACATTTTAGCGTTTTTCGCAGATCAATAATTTATATAGAACACGGCTCTGAAATACAGAACTGTTCTGTATAATAAAGAACGGATGGTCACCGTAACTATAACATATATATACAATAAACAAACGCTAAACATTTAATGTTTCCATTAATTTTTGACATTATTTATTCAATTATGTGTAGAATTGATTTCGGCGTACATTGCAGCTTCTCTTGTGTGCACGTATCACAGTCTATGGTATGTGTGTATCTAAACATAATTATCAATAACAACGAACAAACAGTGTGCCTTTAAAGAAAATGCGATCAGTTTCGCTCTATGCGTTGGAAAATTAAATTCGACGAAAAGTTAGCAAAGCAAATTATGGTTGTACACATTTGATTGCATGCATTCGCAAATTCGCCTGCGCTAGCGTACGCATATTATAGTTGGGCCTTAATGGGACAGGTAACAATTGAATTAATTAAACACCTTAAAGATGAAAATTAATTTATTTGAAACATCAAGTAATAGTTTTCATTTCATAATTTCAAGTTTTCTGAATTTCATTTCATGTATTTTATATTACAATTTTAATTTTAGAGGTGTATGATAAAAATTGATGGACATTAGTCACGAAACCAAATACTTACCTTATAGTACAAATATAACTACATACATACGTGCATTTCTTACAAATAATATTTGTTCCTTTCTTAATGTGATAATACTAAAAATTAATTTTTATTGAATATATTAATAAAAATTAATATTAATAAATATTGTAAAATAACACAAAATTAAACGTTATTTTATATACAACAAGGAATATATATATATATATATATATATATATATATATATATATACGACATACACGTATGTATATATACGACTAAGAAGTAAAATATATATGTATATACAGGTATGGGCACCACTACATCGAAAGGTTGGCATGTGTGTCATGGCATTAGTTTCTTTTTCTTCTCATATAATGACATCCGACGTACGTTTGCTTTGTTCGGAATTTTCTGCTAGACTAAGCACAATTTCGTTCTCTGCTTCGCTTATCAATTTTGTGTATGTGCACATCATTCTCTTTTTGCATTTGCCCATACTTGTTCATGAGCTGGGCGTGACAGAATAATTTTTTTTATTTGCTTTTTTTGATTTGAATTTGTATGCTTTGAAATTTAAAAAAAAAACAAATGTTTTTTAATTCAAATGTACTTAGTGCAAAAGCCTAGTATATCCACATGTAAGGGCAAATGCAAAAAGAGCGAAGGATGTGTACATCAGGGATGCCCAGCTCATGAAACTATTGTTTGGAGAGAACTCACACATATTCTTATGCTCTTTCATTTAGTCGTTGACAAGTGTATATGTTTAGCGAATGCTTTGTTGCTTTTTGCAGGTTCCCACTCAAAAAATGTTGCGTGCCATGTTAATGCTGTTTCATTAGTCCTCAATGAACAAGCGATGAATGTGCATGTGTAGCGGCTGTTTTTTATTTCTTATTACTATATGATTAGAATCGTTTATATACGATTCATAATTGCAATCTTTTCTTTTTTGTGAAAAATTGTTAATGAATTATACTATTGAGTTGTTTTGTTTTTGCGCAATATAACATATATATCATATTGACATTTTTTACTTTTATAGAATTTATATATAATTGAGTATATTAATTTAAAATTTAAGAAAGTAAAATGAATTATTTTATTTAAAAATATGTACATACATATATTAATATGTTTGCTTCTTAGTACGCATAAAATTTTTCTGTTTTTCAATGTCTTACTAACATTATAATTTGGCTGTAAATACATAAATTCTCGCAATTTGTTTTTTCTCTCTTACTCACTACTACACAAGAAAAATTTTTTTGGGCATCACTGCTGTAAAAAAAATTTTCTCAATTCGTTGTATATCTCTTACTCACTAATAAACAACAAAAAAGTTTTTCACATAAATTATTTTTGTATTGTAAATAAAACATAGCTGCTTTTACTTTGGTTGCTAGGTTTGCCCCTAAAAAATTAAAATATTGCTATTAACATGGAAAAAAGTTAACAAAAAATCTAATTAATTACTTTGGAAATAATGCAATTTAACAATTCAATATTACCAACGTAACAAAACGTAAGTCAGACAAGTACTTTATAAAAACTCATTTGCTTACGTACTTGCCTGTTTACCGCTTGCTTGCCTGAGAATTTACTTGTTATGTAAAAAACAGACCATATGTTTTCAACACTCTAAATAATTTTTTTTTCATATTAAAACAATTATTAGTTGTTCTTTATTTCTCTTACAACTACAATTTGAGTCGACAAAAAACCAACCAGTTGTAGAAGAAAACGTAAGAAAATAAAAAAGGAAAAGTGATCAGTGAGTTCTTGTTGTGATTTTGATATTTATTTTAAAGCTTTTTACTTAGTAAAGTCTAAGTTTGAAATAAATGTCTTTAGTTATTCTAAGAAGTGTTGAGTAAAGCTTCCCTGATGATCTGCATTAGTCCTAGTGAAATGCGCATAGGAGCTAGCCAAAACCCCTCAATTGATCACTTCGAATTTTTTAGTAAGATTTTGGGAAAAAAGAAGTAGCACATAATTAAAATTAAAGAGTTTAAAAAATTATAATTCAGTCATTACTGTAACCTCTTGCGATAAAAACGTAGTTGCGCTTTGACAAAACAAAGAAAAAAACCTCAAAACATAAATAAAAAACACATAACAATTAAACGCAGCAGCGAGAATGCTCTCAATCTCCAGGTTAAAATGAAATAAACAAGTACAAGTTCTGCGGTGAGAACCGTTAAAAGTAAAAATAATTACTGGCAGCCGCTCCAAACATTGGATATTGAAAATTAAATTATAGGGATAAAAATAAAAATAACAACTCATTCCACCACTTACATTGCTTAATGTAAAGTGGAACAAGTGCATGGCTTATGCAAAAAATCTAATGTCAGCAAATATGTTATCAAAAAAATTTCAATTGGATTAAAAATATTTTTTGAAAATCAGGATGATTTTACTAATATGTATAATTATTTAAAAACCAATAAATCGGAATTCCTTACACATGCTACCAAAAACGAGAGGCCTTATAAAGCCTTATTATTTGTCTATGAAAGAATTGGTTTAGACTGCATTGATGTAAAAATTATAACAAAGGCAATGAATGAAATAAAGACCTTGTTTTTTATATTGTTTACTTTAAAAACAGATCATTACACTCAAAGAACTAAGATATCAATATTCTTGTATTGATTACCTTAAAGTGAAATGGGAGTTCTACAGAAATAGAAAAAATAAAATAACGCAGTGCTATAATTTCCAAATGTTTGGTCATGGTTCCTCTCACTGTGCTGTTAAAACCTTCTGCTCTAAATGTTCAGGTGAACATAAAACCGCCGAATGCACTGTAAATGCAGTTAAGTGCGCCAACTGCAGCGGTGATCACCAGTCATCATCTATATCATGCCCAAATCGTATTAAATATGTTGAACTTAAACAACGTTTTATGTCCAAGAACGCCAGATCTCGGGCATATACCAACACCACTAACAGGCAAAACCTTATAACATTGAACAATTACAAAATAAACATCAAACGCATACACCTCATTTTAGTTCGTCACCATCTACCAGCTGGGCAAATGTAGTCAAAGATAATAGCAGTAGGGACTTATTTTCATTTGAAGAAATCAAAAATAAAACGTTTGAGCTAATTCATAATCTAAGAGCATGCAAATCAAAATTAGACCAACTGGAAGTAGTCTCAAGCATTGCTTGCAAACTCTTGTCACCATAATGACTTCAATTAGAACAACTAAAGTAATTACTTGGAATGCTGGATGTATTAGGCATAAAAAAGAAGAGTTGATCGATTTTATGATTAATAATGATATAATAATAACTTACCTATGACGTATCAAAAAAAAAAAAAACAGCGCATTTTACTACTATAGAAACGACCGTGATTCTAGGGGAGGTGGGGTTGCCATTCTTATTAAGAAAGGCATCCAACACAAGTTAATGCCTATAGTTAACACAATGTTGATTGAAAATATTGGTATTCAACTGCAAACACAAGATGGACCGATCTCTATAATTTGGTGCTATTTTCCCGGAGGTGCAGCCGGCCTAGACGACCTCAAAAAACAAACGTTTGCGGCTGATATAATGAAACTGGCTTCCGGTGGTAATAATTTTATAGTTAGTGGTGACTTTAACTGCCGTCATCGCTCCTGGGGATGCCTACGTGCTAACTGCTGGGGAAATATTTTCCACGAAAAAATTGAGTCCAGAAATTTCTGGATTAAGGCCCCTTGTGATCCCACACATATACCAGTGACTGACACTAGCCAACCCTCTACATTGGACTTTTTCCTGGCCAATATTCCACAAAAATTAGCTGACCCTACTACATGCCATAATTTAAGCTCGGACCATTTTCCAGTTTTGGTTAATCTCTACAGCTCAAAGGTTATTACCAGTGAGTTATATTACAACTTTAATAGAGCTGATTGGAGCCTATTTAAACATACTGTCAAGCAAAACATAAACAATCCTAATTTTGTCACAATATAAGTGATTTAAATAATAGTATTGAGCTATTTAAAAACATTCTTGACGCTACTAACTCAAGTGTTCCAAAACAACCAAATGTACCCAAAAGACCACCGCTACCAATGCACATTAGAATTACGATTTCAAACAGAAATTATTTCCGTGGTCGTTGAATGCGTTATAGACAGTGTACTGATAAAATGCAAATCAATTTCTTTAATGAAAAAATTAAAAAAGAACTATTTAACGAAAGGAACAAATCTTGGAGAACTGTATTGGCATCTCTTGAAAAAGGCTCTTCCCCCTTTTGGAATATTTCAAAAGTGTTGAGAAAGAAGTACCGGAATATGTCAATTCTGAAATATGAAGGAGCTAGATACTCAACTGCAGAAGAGAAATATGATTTGCTGGCTGCCACTTTCAAATTAAATCACACGAGGACTGAAAGTCTTAGTGATAACACAACTATTTCCAACTTTCTAAATGCGTTCCGCAATCTTAACATTGATATAAACGATGATTTCTTGGTCTCATACGAAAAAATAAACTGTATAATTAAAAACCTTAAGGTAAAAAAATCTCCAGGACACGATGGAATAAGCAACAGGCTACTGAAGGCGCTCCCAAAAAAAGGAAAACAAACTATCACCAACATTATAAACAACTGTTTAAAATTACAGCACTTCCCTGACTGTTGGAAAGAAGCAAAAGTCATCGCAATATGCAAACCAAACAAAGCACAGTATTGTTTTTTGTCCTATAAGCCAATAAGCTTATTGTCATCTCTAAGCAAAATTTGTGAAAAATTCCTGAAAGAAAAAAGTAAAAATAACAATTAAAAATAATTTTACTCTTGGAAAATCAACAGGCATGATACTCCTCGACATCAAATCAGCATTCGCTAGCGTATGGTATGATGACTTTATTTATAAAATGATTTGAACTTTCCACCAGAGATCTTCGCGTTAATACAAAGTTTTCTGACCAACAGAAGTTACATGGTATACATTTGCAAAACATGTTCAACGCAAATATCTGTTCCAGCGGGATACCATCAAGGGTCTTGTCTTTCGCCTATTCTGTACAACATTTTCACATCAGATCCTACACTTACTAATTGCTCTTCTTCAATATTCGCATATGATACTGCAATACCATGATATACTTGCGGAAGACATCATAGTTAACCTTGAAAATGGCGAATACTCATTAACACGCAAGCAATATACTTAAGTCGAAAGCGCAAGTCCGTTTTCCTTCCTCAAAGGGATGTCTTTAATAACAGCTATATTAAATGGGAGGCTAAAGTTAAATATTTAGGGGTTATTCTTGACCAAAAAAATATAAATAGAAAATCAACTCTTAGTAGAGATAATAAGATTATTATATTTAAGTAAATTTTTATGTCTATATTGTACTATGGTGCCCCAGCGTGGAGTGATGTAGGTAAGTGCCACATAAAAGGCTTCAAATTAGTCAAAGCTAATTATTAACAAGTAAAAGTGCTATATTCGGCTGTGCCGAATCTTATATACCCTTCACCAACGTACGTCTGGATTTACATATAATTTTAAGTACCAATTTTGTGCTTTCTAATTTATAAAATAGCTTCAGTAAGCGCAAAAAAAAACATCTTCCGTTGCATTTTTTGGGTACTTTTATAAATGAGAAATATTCAAAATTTCCCACACATGGAAATGAAATTAAATTTTTTCAATTTTTTTACCAATACAAGTCTTCATAATCTGTAAAGTGCTTTTATTTAAGGAAAACTACAAATTTGTTACAATTTTGGTAACTTTCAGGTGGTGCAAAATATCGCAAGAATCCAATCCAGGAACCGAGATTTAGATATTTTAAAATACTTCATAATATTTTGTCTTTTCCTGAATTAAAAAATAGTTGTAATTAGTAAAAAATTGCGTTGGTTGCATTTTGGTTTATATATAAATAAAACAATTTCAATTTCCCACCCCTGGAAGCGAAATTTTTTTCATAAATGCAAATCTTCATGATGTATAAAACGGTGTTCTTAAAGAAAACCTTAATATATTTAAAAATTTTAGTTATTATATCTACCACGACATACCGAATGTGCCAAAAAAATTCAATTTCGGATCCCTGGAACCGAAAATTTAACTTTTTTAAATTATTTTTCACCAATGAAAGTTTTGATGATGTATAAAGCGGTTTTATTTCAGAAAAACGATTTTTATCACTTTCATGTACTACAAAATATTGCAATAACTAACCCTGGAATCGAAATTTTGATTTTTTTTAAATTTTTGATACCAGAAATATTTTGACAGCATAATAATTAATTTTAACCAGGAAAAAACGACGTTACTTGATTTTTAGTTATGTTATTGTATAAAAAAATTTAAATTTTATAACCCTGGATGGGAACTTTAAATTTTTAAATTTATTTTTCATCGATGCAAATCTTCATGATACCGAAAACGGTTTTGTTTAAGAGAAACTTAAAATTTTTAAAAATTTTAGTTATTACATGTACCACAAAATACCGAATGTGTCAAAAAAACCTTAACATCCATCCCTGGACATTTTTTTTTAGTTTTAAATAAACAATTGAAGAGTCCCCAAGCAAGAAATAGGTTTAATTTACAAATAAACAAAAAAAAAAAGATTGGTTTTTGGTGTTAATTTTGCGTTGAGAAATAGGTGTAAGCTTCCCAGCTCTTGAATCGTCCTTCCTATTTAGGCTCATTTCCAATCCATCACTCCAAGAATGAAGTCTCTAGCTCTTCTGGGGGCTTGGGAAAACCGGTTTCAGTTACAGACAGACGGACATCGCTCAAGCGTCTCGCTATTCATAAGGATCCAGAATATATACACTTTATGGGGTCGCATATTGATATCGAAGAAATTATACACGGAATGACAAACCTAAATATACCCTAATACGCTACGGCTAGAATTGAAAAAGTAATTATAACAGTCGATGTGAAATGTCTGAATATACACATATTAACAGATTAAATATGAACAATTAGTTTTAAGTTTTATCTCTTAATAATATATATATATATATATTTTTTTTTTATTTTATTTTTTTTCTTCTTTTCTCTTCTTCAAAAGGTTTTTTTTAACTTTTTTTCCTAAACATTTATATATTAATTAAACACAAATGTAATAACACCTATTGTAAATAATTGTCTCGTTTTCTAAGAAAAGCACCTAATAATACTGTGAATACCTCATCTATGTTAAATAAAAAAACAACAACCCATATAAAAAAAAGAATTATAATTTGTATTTTCAATATTTCGTCACTTCTGTTTGTGACTTCTTCAAGAAATTAATTATTTTGATTTGGAAAACAAATTTATATAAAAATTAAAAAAAAATATTATAAAATATTTAAACATACAGTGCTGTGCAATAAAATGGGCTTTTTTAATTTTTCTTTTTTCGTATAACATTTTTTTTTAAAGTACATTATATCACAATATTTACAAAAGAATATCATACTTAATTGGACTTCGTTTAATATAAAAAAAATATTAATTTATGTTGTTCAAAATAATAGGCTTATTTAAGAATACTTATAAAGAGTACATATGTTCTAATTCTTATATAGCTGTAATATTACGTAAGATTAGTAGCCAGAATGACCACCTTTATTTCTTAATACGGCCTGAATTCTTTTTGGCATTGATTGTGTCAATTATTTGACATATGTCAACGGGAATCGCCTTTCATCTGGCTTTTACTTCTTCCAAGAGTGGATTTTTATCTTCCCATCTAAGCTTACCTTCAAGACCATCCACAGATTCTCAATTGGATTGAGATCGGGAGACTGAGAAGGTCATTCCATTACAGACACATCATCATCATCCCTCAGCCAAGATTTGACTAATCTTGATGAGTGCTTAGGATCATTATCCGGTTGGAAGATCCAGCCCGGTGCCATATCGTTTGTAGCATAGGGGAGCATAACTTCTTGCAGAAGATCACGGTAAATCTCCTTATTCATCGTTTCTGTTATTTGGTGTATAGGGCCAACACCATTCCACGAAAATGCTCCCCATACCATTATATTACACCCGCCATTTTTACTGTTTTTCTCATATAACGATCATCAAGTTCCTTACTAGCGGGTCGTCGGACATTTCTACGACTGTCAGAGCCAAACAAGTTTATTTTGGTCTCATCACTCCATAGGATGTTCTTACAATCGTCAATTGTGCAGTTTTTATATTTTGTAGCAAACCATTTTCGCGCTGACCTATTTTTCGAGCTTAGAAATGGAACCTTTCGAGCAATTCTGGGCAGGTTTCTTTTTCTAATAGTCTTCTCTGGACTGTTGAAGAACTAGACGCATTGCCTATTTTTCAGAAATAGCTTTAGATGATAAGAATGGCGTGTTATACCACGGGTTTCCATTTGAGCGCATTTTCAACAAAATTTTGACACCCAAGTGCTTCTGCAATAAAATCAAGCGTTTTTCCCTGTTTACGTAAATTTTCCACTATTCGGCGTTCTTCAGGAGTACAATGCACATTACGACCAATCTTTTGAGAAAACTTCATTAGTTTTTAAATATATTTATAATCAATATTAATTGACTCACCTTAGTTAAAATATGACTGTTAAATTATAAATTTTTAATTAACTTATATTAGGAATTTTTTATCTCTTTTGAAAAAGTCTATTATATTGCACAATTTAGATTGGCACTTTACAGCTTAACTTACGAACATAATTAAAACGCATTAAGAAAAATGTTTCCAATTTTGGGTATAAACAATAAAAAAAGTAACGGTACCCAAAATTCCTAAGAGAAAGATATTTGAGGACAGGTCAGTTCAGAGAAATATTTTCTCTTTATATAAGCCTTATTCATTGAACAGCACTATATATATGTATATGTTTATATTCAAAAAATAATAATTTTAAACATTTCTTAATGTTATATACACTCGAGTCTCGTTTTATGCGGATTCGAATACCTATATGCGATTTTTAAATTAATGATTTTTTTAGAATTTTAAAATTTTGGATGTTATTAGGCTTTTTACCGTATTTAAATTAAGCCAAGTTTGCATCACTTACACTAGACCACAAAAATCTACGGACGGTTACAAATTTTACTATATTAACGACAATTATTGTTGGATTTTCATAAAAGTTTTTATACTGACTTCCAATTTTATCATAAAAAAGGTAACTATTAAAAAAAAATTAGCAACCCTGTCTTATACCAATCTTTAGCAAAAAAAGCAAGGCACATCTATACTAGTTACACTCAATTTGCAACCCTGCAGAAAATATATGTAGTGGATTCTTGATATGTATTTTATTTGTGTAAAAAATTTTCGTTTGTCAAATGAACTTGACAAGTAAAACATAAGAAAAATGGCGATACAGAAAAAAAACAACACAGACTCCAACAGACGCGAAATGAGAAAAATGTAAAGTGTTTATTTCAAGGTGTTTATTTATAAAATGTTTGTGCAGAAGTATGAAATTATTATTTACATATTCATTGCTGGATGGAATTAGTGCTTATAAGGGCAAGCTTTTGTAAATACATATAATAATATTCATATAAATTTTTATAAATAATAAAAATACATATAATAATATTCATATAAATTTATGAAAATTATTATTATTTACATATTCATTGCTGGATAGAATTGGTGCTTATAAGGGTAAGCTTTTGTAATTCAATTTAATTAGTTCTGTCGGAGTTGATTCTGCAAGTTGACTGGACTAAGGTTCACATATTTCCTGCTCTTATGAAAGAATCAGACACAAATTTTGCATCTACAATTGCTATAAATAGCTCTAAACATGTCTCTGTCTAAACCTAAAGAAATGAAGTTGTTGCAACGCTCTAACAATCAAGAATCAATGACATTGAACAATTCGTCTTCAGATGATGTGCCGGCAACATTTCAGCAAATTCTGTTGGTTTTACACAAGCCACAAAATGATTATCAGTCTGCCAATTATACAGCACCTATAGCCAATCAAGCTATAAAAATTGTAAGAAGGCTAACCAAATCTACTGAAATCCGTAATAATGGTGTACGTCCGAGGCAGCCTATAAAAAATTTTCTTCAAAGAGAACAAGAACCCAGAATATGAGAACAACGGTGAATATAACTTATTTTTATATAACAGTTTACGAAATATTTGTTTCTTGTTATTCTACATATATGAATTCATTACGTGTTATTGCCATGGATAGCGCATCTTTCGGCGCTTGGAACAACGATCCCTCTCCCTTAAAGAATTTGCGCTTGCACACTGCAAAAACACGCATTGTTTATTAAGTTCAGAAAATTTATTTAAATAAAACCTATTGCTTTTAATAATAATAAGCAAATCGACTATATATTATATATATAAATAACTCTTGTTTTCTTAGCAATTTTCACAAAATTAATTTTTGTTTTTGAACTCTTCACAAATTTTCTTTTAGGCGCAAAGACTGAAAAGCAGATTTTGACAAGCGAGTTCAAGGCGAACTAAGGCGAAAGCAGAAGATTTTGACAAACGAGTTCAAGGCGAATCAAGCGAATTGTATCAGCTGTTCGCCATTTTGCATATTAAGGTCACCTATTATAGATGCGCCTTGAAAAAAAGCTTAATATGCTTGTTTGGAAGCGCCGCAAAAGTCTCCGGACGGCTTTTACTGTTATAACGGGATCAAGGCAGATTAAACAGGTACTCGCACTAGTACAACAATCTACAACAGTAACAACCACACGTATTTTGTTGGTAGAACATTACATGGGAATGTCAAAATCTTATGACATTTGCTTGAAAAAAAACATGGCTGAATAAATGTCATTTCAATGTTTTGTGCACAGAAAACGTTTTGTGTTCATGAGGGTAGACGACGCAATTAAGGTAATTATTAATTTTATAAATTGAAATATATTATATGCTAAAATGTTTCTTGTTCTTTTAGCTTTCCTTTTCTATTTTGTCTTCTTTGGTGTCTTGGCTTAATTGCTTCTCAACTGTTGGTGCTTTTGTTGGTGGCAGTCAAGGCATCTGCCTTGGTGGCAGTCCATTTTTGTTTTCACACGAAGACGATGAAGTACTTGATGTTGCTTCGGAAGTCAAACGTTGAAATAAGCTAGCTCGACCACGACTGTTCGTATTTATTGTACTCTGAGAAACATCGTCATCAAATATCCGACCACGTGCACCTAGTGATAAGCCCGAGAACGATCCAAGCTCTTCTAAAAGCTTACCACGACTTAGACGTCTGTATTCACCGCCCGAAACAGGGCTACGTGAGCCTAAGCCACTGTCTTTAGTGGAGACATCTCCGCTAGAATTTGATTCAGCCGAAGCAGTCTGCTCTAGACACAGATTTAAAAAATTTCCACGACCTTTCGACATTGTGGCTTTATATCTTTTAAGTTTATTTGCAACCTATTAAAACTTTTTCTAGAAAACTGTAGTTGAATTAATTTCGAACAACGAGAACGCCGCAAAGAATAGTGCGTTAATAATAAAACTGTAAAATGTGTATAAAAAATGTTTTATTATTTAGGAAAGAATATGGCTTATCAATAATAAATTGAAAAAGATATTTGGAAATTTCTGCAATTTGATTTTACATTAAAACAAACAAATCTTTCAACAGTGATTTAAATAACAAAAAGAACTCATTCTTGCCGCAATTTAATTTTCTTGTTTACACTGATGTCAAAGCAATTTTACAAATGCATATGTGCAGACATCTATAAAAAGTGTAAAATATAAAATAATTATTTACAAAGAATCTACATAGTTTAGATACGTTTCATTTTATTAAAATAATAATCACAAACAGAAAAAAAAGATTGTTTGCTAGACAAATTAATTTGTCTATTTACTGCTCTTAATCATAAAAATTAAATATAAATAAAGCTAACATATAATAAGCTATTTGTTCACCAAAAGCAAATAACGAAAACGAATAATTTGCAAAATATTTTATTTCAAAAAGAAAAGCCTGCATTTATTATGCTTGCATTTCATTGGTTCTTACACCAAATCTTCAGTAGACTTTTACCAAAAACAAACAAATTAATTGCTATTTTAAAATAAAGTATTTGTTTGTTTTTGGTCAAGTATGTCTATATGCACGCATTTATTGCAAAAGCAGGTGGGATATCTCTCAACGCTACTTGTGGTATAGCATTGGGCATTAGATACATTCTACCACCTTTGATGATGTGTCCCGGATGAAAGTGATCCGAACATATCGACGAAGTGGCAGAGAATTGCATGTTGCAAATTTCACTCCACTTGTCGCGTCTGCGCTTATCACTGGGAACAGTGAATAAGGTCACATTCGCTTCCTTTTTCTTTTTACATAATGAACAGCGACGCATCTTCACTTTTTTATTTCTCTGAAATAACAATTAATTTAAATTTTATAAATTTAATTTCTAAAGTTAAAACTTTTTTCACCTTTTCAAATTAATAAATTATGAATAAAATCTTAATCACTTATATATATCTACATGACTCAAATATAAGTATGTATATATATGTATAGATATAATTTATTTTTCACTTTTTATATATATAATTTATTTTTCACTTTTGTTCACTGCCTTGGCTTGTTCTTACACTTTTTAACTTTTGCTTTTTTTCTATTGAAAAATAAAGCTTGTAAATAAACTTTTGACATTTTGCTGGTACGTAAACAAAAGCCAGCTGCGCTACCGAAAGTACCTGTTTAATCTGCCTTGAACGGGATTAAATTTAAAACTATTTAATGATTTTATTAATAAAGCAAGTCTTGAAAAACTAGTCGCCGTTTATTTTTGCAAAGAATTATTCACATGTATAGTAACTGTTAACTAAAATGTGTGAAGTTAACGAAGATGTTCGAAAAATTGCTGTTAAGTCGTTACAGTCTTTTTTTCTGTAGTTAATGAATTACTATATTTTTGTTTATTTATTAGCAAGTTTTGTTTTAATTGTTTAAGTAAATAAAATAAATATGTATGTTTGTATATATACTCATTGACATATTGTCATAATACTACTACTACAAAATAATATTTATTTGTTGGGTGGTTAGTCCCCTTTTACACACGTCAAGTCTGAAGTTTTTGGGAGAAAGGGGAGAAGAGAATAGAAAAAGGTACAAACCAGACCGTACCATAAAGTTTAAGAAAATTTTATACTTAAAGTTGGTTCCAGAACAGTAGTTTGACATTTCATTTTGTTACCTGATTCATGGTGCTTTTCTGCAATAGCAATAGCTTTTCTGTTCAATTTGAATAATTTAAAAAAAGTTATTTGTGAAGAAAAATTAAATAAAATGTCGCAGAAATGGAGTCGGGAAAAAATTAAAAAATCATATTGTGCATGGAGCAGAACCCTTGCATATACCACATCAAATATGTGGAGTATTTGGACAGAGATAAGAAGTCTCAAGCCTTCACCTCTATATTGGAAGAATTAAAAATATGTAATGGGCATTTAACGATAGCGGCAATTAAGCGGAAGTGTTGAGTCTTACGAACGCAGTACATGCAAGAAGTTGGAATTACGGATGTTTACGTTCCCAAGCTTTGGTGTTTCCAGCAGATGCATTTCTTGAAAATCCATTCATAAAATAGGCAAAGCAAAGACAACGCGAAGTCAATATATGTATATAATCTATATAAAGTTTTTACAAACTGTATGTATATAAATAGTCCTTGCATCGACGAGGAAGAAAATTTAACAGATGATCCTCCGGGAAAGTATGCATGAATGGTTTGAAAATAACATGTTTAATAATTTGAATTAATAATATTGTATGTAGTAGACCTTTGGATTTAATAGGATTAAATAGCTTCAAAACGGTGCTAGTCAAAAGAAATGTTGCAAAAAAAATATACCCGGCTGGAAAACCTTGTTACAAACCAAATGGAAATGATTAATCCGGAGGATCAAGCTGATGCTGCCTGGGAAGTCCAATGCCTTATGCGGAAGCTAACTAGACAGTCGTCTTAAAAGCGAAGTGCATCTACTTCAAACGTTCGAAATGATATCTTAGATCTTTCTACGGAGGGAATATTTGAAGACGAATATTTCGATTGAAATTGTAAATGTGAGTAATAAGTTAAGCATATTGCTTTTAATCTAAATATATTTTTTATTATAGGACTAAATTATGATACCGTAGCAGTCCATTGGCTATGAATGATAAAAATGTTGGAGCCAAAGGTTTTATTTTTAAGACTTTTTTTTTATGTGATAGACAATATTTTTGTTGATGCGAAAGCACTTTTTTTTTTTTTTTCTTTACCTGAATTAATAAAATCTGCATTTAGTTAATATGTTAAGTTTTGTTTCTTTATTTTTTTTTTTTTTTGCGGAGTTGGAAAAAACTTTAAAGTTATTTTATGTTATTTTATTAATTAATGTTTTTAAAGTTATTTTATTACATAAATAAAACAATTTCCTTATAAAGTTATGAAAATATTTTAGAAAATTATTTTATTCAATCAAACTCTTCTTCTTCATTGAAATATGACATGAACTGTTGCTGAAAGAGTTCTTCTCCACCTTTTCTAAGATTATATACCGATATTAAGGTATCATTTATTTCAGGGGGATAGTCTGAAGTAAAGCTCATATAATTTTTATCCGTTTGCAAGAAAAAATTATGTAAAATGCAGCAAGTATATATTATTGATTCCGCCGTTTTCACTTTCAAATTAATGGGAGCTAGAAATACCCTACAGTGATTAGATAAAATTCCAAATGCATGTTCAACAACGTGTCTTGCTCGGGATAGCGTTGAATTAAACATTTGCTTATAACTCGAGTTGCTATGTGTTTGCAGTGGAAATGCGTCATCCCCAACTATCACAAAAGGCAAGCATCGACCATTTTCAACAATTGCATTTGGCGGTATTTTTTACTCATTCTCCAAAATTCTTTTAAAGCTATTCTGAAGAAATACACCAGCAGCATTACAGCAGCCATTGCAGCCAACATCAACATATATAAATATCCATTTCGTAGTTTCAAAAGTACAGGACTGGAATTCGACATCTGGCAAACTAAGTTGTTAAACCAATATTTTTCTTTTCAGTTGAAAGTCTGACATTGACGAAAATGGATCGCTTAACTATCACACTACGCATAAAAATTATCAAAACATACTACAAAAATGGTGATTTTGCAACAGCCACATATCGTGCTTTAAGAGGAGATTATAGTTTACATAATCGTCCAACTACGCAAGCAATTGGCAAAATTGTAGAAAAATTTGAAGAGACTGGAGTGGTTACAAATATTGTAAGGCCTGTGCATCATCGTTTCGCTCGTTCCACTGAAAATATCGCTGCTGTAAGTGAAAGTGTTGCCGAAGGCCCGAATGTGTCAATTCCTTGTCGTTCTCAGGAATTAGGACTGTCTTGCGGCACATTATGGCGTATTTTGCATTTAGATATATACCCACATCCATATAAAGTCCAGCTCATACAAAAACTGAAGCCAGCTGACGCTCTTTGATCGGAAGGTGTGATTGGACTTTACTTCTCCGAAAACGACGATGGAACGAATGTCACCGTCAAGTCGGAGCGTTATGGTCATATGATAACCGACTTTTTTGCCTGCTATTGAAGAATACGGCTTGGTGAATATGTGGTTTCAACAAGACGGTCCCGCATGCCACACAACTCGAGCGAATACGGCTTTATTGCAAGAGACATTTCCTGGCCGCGTAATGTCTCGTCGTGGCGATATCAACTGGCCACCAAGATCATGCGATTTGACACCATTAGACTTCTTTTTGTGGGGCTACGCGAAAGACCGTGTTTATGCAGATAAACCTTTAACTCTTGAGCACTTAAAAACCAACATTCTTCAAGTTATGGCTGAGATACCGCCCAA
The DNA here is from genome assembly GCA_963675445.1 of Linnaemya vulpina. Lineage (NCBI taxonomy): Eukaryota > Metazoa > Arthropoda > Insecta > Diptera > Tachinidae > Linnaemya > Linnaemya vulpina. Next base: position 80,705,209 of record OY776276.1, on the reverse strand, counting down.
TATGTGTCAAAAAGTGGTCGAAAATTACCTCAAAAGAATCAATGCTTGGCAACACTTCGCGTGGTGGTCATTTAAATTATGTAGTGTTTCATACATAATGTCAACGTTCAATTTTTATAGTAAAAAAGAAATATCATGAAAAAAAATATTTTATATGTATTTATTTACGTTTACTTTTGAAACCGCAAAATGGATAACCCTATACAATTCGCATCAACTAAGGCCAATAAGATGATGCTGCTTGTGCTTACCATCTATAGCACCTAGACAGTTCGCAAATTTTAATTTTATTGCTTCTACTGGATTACTTAGAAACTAAAAACATGTATAAAAACATATAATGTACATACGTATCGTTACCTTTGCTCTGACTCATTTGTTTTCGAGATAGAGTTTTTTGTATATTTCGGGTTAGTTTCTGATGTATCGAAAAATTTTAAAATTTTTATTTCAAAAAAATAATGAGCAAGCTCATATCTAAGGATTTCGCATACAATAATGTATTACACAGCTTTACAAATTTTTAATTTGAAAAAATACCAAGAACGCCACATGCCTAGATAAGTTAATTGGGACCCCCTGAATACGGAAAACGCTGTAATATTTTTTTTCCTAAGTACCGTTTTTTAGATAACGGTACTTTTGTGTTTTTCGGTGTATGGTCCCACTCAAACCCTTGTGGAGCCCAACCGAAAAGTTTGATCGAGATAAATCGCATATCTCTGAAAAGGCAATTTAATGCCTTTTTCGTCGAAAAATTTCTACGAGGCAAGTAATAGCTGAGTTATGGCACCTCAAAGTTCAAAATTTGCATATTTTTTACGTTTTTTTTTTTAAATTTTCATTTATATTTCGTTTTTTTCTACGTTATAGCAAAATCTGGAATGTTTTGTTTTCTTACCAAGTAGTTTACTTACTTACCAACACTTGAAGCGTAATTTGAAAAAAAAAACTGATGAAAAATAAAGTTTTTATTAAGGATTTTGTGGAACGACATTCATTGCTCACACACTATATTCGGCGTAAATTCAAAAAATTTAAATTACAATGACGAGTGACTTGAACTCCTGTGTTTTTTTTCGGATGGATCTTCGCGATTGAGGACCCAACATATTATCTCTATGCTCCCACATCGCGTGTAGTTAACCTCATCCTTGCATTGTAGTACATACCGAGATTGAACCACATGGTTCCTTAGGGCCTCGATAACTCTCCTACTATCCGTGAATATACGAACCGGTAGTCTGTTATCGATCTTCTTTAGCCATTTTATCGGTCGCCAATTTTCGACCCGCCAGGCATTGTTCCTGGGTAAGACGTGTATTATACTCTGGTGTTTGGTTGTTAGCCACTCACCCATCACCATCAATCTTGTAGCAGCCAGAGCTGCTTCAACACATATACTAATGTTAAAACTGTTCAGCAGGAGAAATGGAATTTCTCATTTGAGTATATGCACGCTTGATATCCTGTTCCACTAAATTCAAGATGAAATCGAACTAGTAAATAGTTTCTATATGATTCTTCGACACTTACGAGCAATTTCTTTGTTAGGAATGAGAATGAACAGCGCTCTGATCTGAAGTATCTCCATGGTTTCATCCACTTTTCTTTGTGTTTCGTTGCAAGGTACATTGCTTGCAGAAATCTGTTAAACATTTACATAAATTCATAATTTCAAAAGAAATACTTTTATGTACATATTTTAATATACAAACCATATAATATGTTCTCTTTCCCGCTATCATCAGAATCCAAATCTATAGCTTCTCCTAAGCACTCCATTATTGTTTTTATCATTTAAATTTTTTCTTCTGGAGTCATTTTTTTATTACTCAATCTTAAGTTTCTTAACTTAAATGATAAATATTTAATTTATTAGCGATTTGATAAACAAACGGAGCAAATTGAGAAACTTATGGAAATTAAACTCCGTGAGTACAAACATGAGATTCTGTCTGAAATCAACAATAGATTTGATATATTACAAAATGATCTGCATACTGTAAAGGCAAGGGTATCTCATCTAGAAACACTAGCGAAAGAATTTAAAAGTATGTAAGAGGAAATCTCGTGTCTGAAATTAAAAATTAAGCACCAGGAGAATAGTAAAGTTGTACCTGAGTTACGTTTAAACGAAATACCGTTTTATGAAAATGTGAATCTGATGGAAATTTTTAGTAATATTTGCAAAACCTTAAAAGTCTTAGTTCCTGCAGTAAAGTCCATTAATCGTTTGCAAAACCATAACAACCAATGTAAAACTTATTCGAGGGAATCGAATAAGTATGATAAAACCTGTTTCCTAAAAATCTTAGCCAATTTCACTAATAGTGGTTTTAATATATGCAAACCTTACTAAGGATAATATTCAAATACGGCTGACGTTCACCTTAAAAAAAGGGTTATACACAGTGCTTTTACGATGAAATCAACGATAACATCTTGCAAATTGACGATATAAAACAAGTACATGAGTTTTGTCCTGATACCGTTAACGTCCAGGCCACTGATGGCGTAGAACAGTTTAGTAATTTATTTCGTTCCCCTCAGCAACAATTGATGCAGCTGTTTCCAACTTCCTCTAATCTATGTAGCTTTTCCTCAAGTTCATATGTCATTATTTATATTTACTTCTACACTAGCATAATACATATCTTAAAAATTTTCAATCTTAGTAAAATTATTTTAACTTACAACAATCTTGATTATTCGTGGCTTACTTTTACTTATATCAATTTCATCATTATAAATGTCGTTGAACAATTTAACTAACAGTAGAGCTTGTTATAGGATCGAATATGGTAAAAATCTTAGCAAAACAAAGAAGTGGTATTAAAATCTTCCATATTAATGCTCAAAGCTTGAAGAACAAAATGAACGAACTTTGTTTCATTTTTGAAAGCTCCGGCATTAATATAATTTGCATATCTGAAACATGGCTTAAACCTGAGTTCTCGGATTTATCGCTTTCTCTATCTGAGTATAATGTCAGACGGATTGATAGAAACGGTTACGGTGGTGTGGCAATATTTATGAAAAAAGGTATTTCCTCTAAAGTAATCATTAAGTCTACATACACTAATGACGATGCCGAAATAAACACTAGAGATAATTTATTAGAATTTTTATTCCTCGAGATTAATTGCGAATGGAGAAAACTATTATTGGGCAGTATTTATAGATCAAATAATCGCATTTGTTTTGGTAGTTTTTTTAATACTCTTCAGACTCTCGCTGTTGAATACGAAAATGTCATTATTACGGGTGATTTTAATTCAAATGTACTAGCTGACTTCTACCAAAGATTTTGTATATAAGAAAGCGCATGACAACTACGAAAAAATGTATATGCGGGTCGTAATATTGCAACCCGCATCGAACATATTCTTCAATCATATGTTGTCAAACATATTTCATCTTGCCTGTTGTTAACTACACATAAAACAAAAAATTGTTTACTTTGACTAGAGTATTCGACAATGAAAGTTGTGAGGCGGAATGTATGTATTATTATTTGTTGCATTTCGTTCCGGTTCAGTTTTAAGGATATTGTGAAATATTAAAATATGTTTCTTACTTACATCCATTAGTTTGTCTGATGGAGCAGCTGAATTTCCAAAATTTGTCAGAGACTGATAATTCTTAAAGAATACAAAAACCTCGCTTGTAGCGGTTAAAATTTCATCCATCTTCCTAAGCTCATTACAGCATTTTTCGCATTGCAATTGTGGAATAATTTTAAATGCAACATACTCAACGAAGTATCTCATTGAAACCAGTTCAAAATTTCTATTCTCAGAATTATTAAAATATCTTCTAAAAAGTAATCTGCATATACATCATCGTCAAAATTAACAACAACCCTTCCATCAGAGCCTATTTCAGTATTTTTACTTGAAGATCATAATATATATCATAATTATTACTTTTTTGTTAACATATGTATATCATAAGTACCAATTTGGTCCATCTCCTCTTATTCAACTCCAGAGTTACTCCATAACTCTTGCTAAAATAAACTCGGCTGTTTCAATTAATGTAGAGTAAAGAATATGTATTTTATTTTCGTAGAAACAAATAAATATCGACTCGCACCGAAGTGGTAATACCTGCATACATGTGCAATATCTGATGCAATTTTTGAGGACTACTTTCAACTTCGTAAAATAAAATATCCATAGTATATAGTTTCAAATTACTTTATTGGCAATAAAACATATTACAAAAAAGTTTTTTTTTCAATGATTTAAAATTTTAACCTCCTGAACACTAGATGATATGTTTATAGATCTCCCATGAAGAATGCTTACGCCGTAAAGTTATTATAAAAGGATTAAGTATTTGTACTCTATGTACAAGAAATTTTTTATAAAAACTTTTCTACGGAAAATTTTTTAATACGCAAGCTTTTCGACATAAAATTTATCGATACAGAATACTTTATACAAAATGAGTTGTAATGAAAAGTTTTCTTTTGAAAGATTTTTTTTTACAATTTTCTTTATGAAGAGATGTAGCTTATGAAATTTTTTATAATCAAAGAATTTTTTTCCATAGAAACATTTTTGATCTGACATTTTTTCTACTAACATTGTCGTTATGAATGAAGTTTTTCATTATAAAATATATTTTATCTACAAATATTAATATAAATATTTTTGAAATATATTAATAGAAATATTTTTGAAATATATATGAAAATTTTTCTAACAATAAAAGGACAGTTTTCTTCGGCCTTAGCAATACTATGAACGAATTATTATAAATAAATAAATATGTATGTACATATGTATACACAAACATACACAACACAAAGTGTAAGAAAATAATACATTGTCCCCCGCATCTAGAGAAGCAAAAAATTTTTGAATTTTAGTAATACATATATGGCATGTAACATCTTTATATTAAAGAGTTTTTGATTCCGCCTTTAGTTTTTTATCCAAATGAATGAGCTTTCAAAGTTACGGTCGCATATATAAAAATTCTTGTGTAATCTTCTTCAGGCATTAGACATTTTCCCCGCCAAATTTGCCCTAAAACGAATAACAAATCATAAACCTTTAAAATGTTTTCTAGATCTTTTACGCAGGATATCCTGCGCGATATTAAATTGTTTATTTTCTCACTAGCATTCATCATGTAAAGCAAAAGAAAATTACACACGCATATATATATTGTAGCTCAATGATAAACAAAGTTTTGAAATGAAAGTAGAATTTTCTGTAAAGCTCTTCAAACGAGTTTGCATGTGTTTTTTGTTTTTGTTTTTCTCCACCTTCCCTTCAGTACCTTAAATCAAATTTGATGAAACCAACTTTAAATATGTTCGACGACCAACGATCCGGTTTCTCATTTTTTCTTCGGATTTTCCCTTCCCCCGGCATCAATAAAGATTTTAAAATACTGCATACTGTGCCATTATGGTACTCAGCGTACGGTTTATGCGCTCAGTTGGATTTTCTTAATGTGCTTATGGGACAGTAAACTGTTGTCATACCTCCATATCTTCTAGAAATTTTTTAAGGACAAGCACCGTAAATTGTGCCCCTTTGCCGGTGATTAAAGCTTTTGGTATCCTCTATCTCGCAATTACTCTATCACAAAATGCCTTAACTGTACCCGCTGAAGTAGCATTTCTCATGCGTACTAGTTTGCACCATTTAGAGAAACTGTCGAAGAAAACCAGTACCATTGAGTTCCTATGGTATGTTTTGGGCAGGGGTCCCACAGGGTTCGTCGAGTATGAGCGTTAGCTCTTTTCCCGTCGGCATGCGTTGAGATACCTTAAATTTCTTACACGTTTCGCACTGCTGTACATAACGGGTAATATCACGAGACATTTGTGGCTAGTAATATTGGTTCATAATTTTATGTGTAGTTTTTCTCACGCCACCTGTCGGCTGATCATGGCACTCTTGTAGGGGCTGGCGAATTGGCGACACAAAATTTCCATAGCGTGCTGTGTTTATTATTCGTTTGCCGGGGAAGATGGCGATAGAGTTGCGCTTCGCCAACGGTATAGTCCGAGAACTTTTCGGGATGTTCTTGAACATCCGTGATACGCTTTTCTAACCACCTACACGTACCTGTTCCCGCGTGCACCGGTTGTCGCGAAAGAGCATCGGCTAGAAATTTGTGTTTGCCTTTTCTATAGTGGACTGAAAAATTCTACTTCTGCATCGTTGACATACCCGCTATTTTATCTGGTCGATTGTCTTTCAACGATACGATGTTTAGCAATATTAGACAATCGGTCTACTGTCTTCTTTGGGCTGTGGCTAAGTTGGTTGCGTACATAGGTTCACTATGAAGTATATTAGGTTAACTTACCTTGTCATTGGTTTCCTTCTGACCCTCTGGCTTCATTTTCTTCGCTGATTTGACAAGACCGACATAAACTAGGGTCGTTTTAACCTTACGGAGAAAGTCGAGGCCTAATATGACATTTTCAGTGGCATCATTCTTGATGAGGAAGTTGTGATTGGTTTAAGAGTGGCAAAAACTAATATTTTTCATGTTCGCCGATTTGGATAATTTTTTGGTATTTTGTTGTCAGATATCTGAATATTATGATTCCGAAATATTAAGCTGATATATTTATTATTTGCTTGGACAGACACTCCCGAAGTTCATATATGTTCGCTTGCTTGAAATGGCATTCAAATTTACTGTATATTCAATTTTTGGTACAATCACAGTAAACTTCTCATTGGACTTTGTTGTATATTTTCGCAAATTACAATTATCATAGATAAGATTTGCATTAAATAAAATTGGGACAAAAGCCATATAAAAAATTTCGTAGAACAAAATATAAACAATATAAGCTTCAAAGAAATACGGCAAAAAGGTTTTTCGAAAATCCAGCCAAAACTGCTGACGTAATTGGCATAAAAGAAGAGTTAATACAAATATTTAAATATTTAGTTTGGCCGCAACAAATTGTAATGTAGTGATCGACACTAATAAATTTCATATATATTGCATGGATACTGCCAAGTTGTTTGTTGATCTCCATGGCTGGTACTACATGCCTGTAAGTGTGCATAAGATTCTGGTAAATGGTAGTAAAATTATAGAAGAAGCTATTCTGCCAATAGGTATGTCTCTATCTAAAGGCCCTTATTCAATAATTTCATTTTAATTTTTTACATTTTAATTCATTATTTGTATTAGGTATGCTCTCCGAGGAAGGTCAGGAAGCGAGGAATAAAGACTATAGAGCCTATAGATTACATCATTCACGAAGAGTTGAACGTGTAGCTACTAATAAAGACGTAATGCATAATATTTTATTGTATTGAGACGAAATATAAATAGATTTCGCTCAAAGCTACAAATCAAAAAATTGGACTACGATAAGGATGTTAAAAAATTATTAAAAGGCTATGGTACTTATTTAAGTTGTTTCTATTTGTTTCTTGTATGGGTGATGGGCGTAAAAGTAGACGGATAAACTATAAATTTTCAGGAGACCATTCTAAAATATAATGTTTATTTTTTGTGAAAATTGAATTGATCAAGGGAGTTATAAAACTTTTTCAATACAAGTTGTAAGGCAGGTGGGCGTAAAAGTGGGCGGATATTTTTCAAATTTCACACAGATTATTCTAAAAGTTTCTATGTGCCAAAAATCAATACCGTGGGTCAAAATTTAATTTTCACCTTGTATGGGAAATGGGCGGATATATTGATTTTTCATTTTCTTCTTAATTCAAGCAAAAAATGCTTATGTGTTAAGTTTCATTGTCCTCCGACAACTCTTTCTATTTTTAGCCGCTCGTTATATGAAATTCAACCAATGTACAGACTTTGAAATTCTTTTGTGGGTGCCATCGGCCAAGAGGACGGTGCACAGTGCTTCAGAATCGTGTTTTATTGGAGAAAGCTCTGTAACTTTTTTGCAAATGTAATAGGCTTAAAGAAAACACTTGCCTTTCCTTGGATGGTTTCGGTTTTTTCTAATTTTTGGTTCTTCAAAAGTTATACACTATTAAACTTAAAATTTTACGAAGATATGGTGGTTTGAAATTTATAACATAACACCCTAACTACAAATTATACAGGGTGCGCCAGTATCATTTGAAAAAAACAACAGTCCACCCCACATAACACAAAAAGCCGCAGCCCATTATCAATAATAGTTTTCAAGAAATCATAATTAATATGGGATACAATATTATAGTTTTATTTTATTTATACATTAATTTAAATTATTTGCCTTTAGCAACATGCCACGCCTACTAGAGCGAATATTTTCATAAAATTTTCGGCTAGCTTAGTTTTAATCTGTTTCCTTTCTGATGGCATAAAATCTTAAGAATCTTTGTCTGTAAAAAATTTAGGTTTTGGCCAATGAAAATTGATTCCTGAACCACCGTGGGGCCATATCCACGTCTACGTACTTGAACTAATGGAACAATTTCTTTACCAGTGATGGAGAAATGAAGCTTCTGGTGGCCTCTATGTCGATGATTAATGCTACTGGTTATTTCTCAACTAGAATATTGGCTTTGGCCTTCTCATCCCCATATGCCAAGTGTGTGTTGTCTACAACGGATTTGCGCTTACGCTTAGTCTGGTTCAACTGCGCTGGCGGTGAAAGTTGTGTGAGTGAGTGTGAGTAACGGACAGTTATTTCTTTTGATTAAAGAAACCAATTTTTATTTTCTTATTCTAAACTGTTAACGTTGGTTTCTCTGTACCCGCTATTGTTTCTTATCTTGTAGCCATTTGTAATGTTTGCACAATTAGCCTAAGGGGTTACATAAATTTGTCTCGAATTTAGCTAAAATTTCATCACTAGGGGTCGAGGGAAAACGTTACGCACTTATAACACCAAAACTAAAGTTATGTTGAATACGAAGAATTAAATTGTTAGCATTCTCGCCCTCTTTACCTATATATATATATGTATATATATATATATATATATATATATATATATATATATATATATGAGATTCACATGTGTAGTATATGTATGTAATATTGTAGTATATGTATGTAATTCATCATAAAATGTTTACATTCTTTTAAAGATAGAAATCAAGATTATTTATTTCTTGCTTTATTTTTATAATTGTTATTACATTTACATTGTTAGTACTTTCATATTACATACTGTCTGCAATATCCCTTTTAAGTAGAAAACACCTTAACAGATGCCCATGGCAACAAGCAAAAGTTTACCGTTGTTAAATACTGGTTTAATCACGGTTTTCTTTTGTGTATTTGCATACTGCATATCAGTGAGAACTTTTAAGTATTACATATTATTAAAATAATAAGAATTTGTACTCTTTAAGCAACTAGCAATGGAATAAGACGTTATTTATTGGAAATAAAAAATGAATAGCATATTAAAATAAATACATACACTGCTGTTGAGTTTATTACAGTGGCGACGAGGAAAATAAGTTATATATTAAAAACTGATAAATTTTTTTTTATAATTATAAATTAAAAGCCATAGCCAATTTAATTTTCGGAAAAATGCCTTATTTTGATCACACTCAAAAAAATTGGTCTGTGTATCAAAACCAATTGGAACAGTTTTTAATCGCTAATGAAATTAAAGATGCAGCTAAGAAGAAAGCCATCTTATTAACATCAGTGTGTGAAACGTCGTATATGCTGTTGCAGAATTTAGTGAGTCCAGCAAAAGTGGAAGATGTAGGTACAACATATGGTACTTGTATGTTAGCAATGAACAAACATTTTAAGGCTGCTACATCTGGTTTTGCTGAGCGCTACAAATTTTATAATGCCACTAAACTATCCAGTGAAATAATAAATGAATTGGCCGTTCGAGTAAGAGCACTAGCAGTACATTGTGAATTTGGCGTTAACTTGGAAACAGCTATTCGGGATAAATTCGTAATGGGGCTAGAAAAGGGTCCGGCCCGTGATAAAATTTTCCTTGCATCGGTGGATTCTTCTTTTGAAAAGGTCCTGGAGATAGCCAATAACGTGGAGTACACCAAACAACAGTATAATTTAGTCCATGAAATTAAAGAAGAAGGTTTAATTTTTATAAAGAAGAATAAAGGAGGCCAGCAAAAAAAGCAACAACAGCAGCAACAACGTAAAATATTAGCAGAACAATGTAAAGTATGTGGGTACAACAATCATAGGAGTGAGAACTGTAAGTTTAAGAATTACAAATGCAATAATTGTAGGCAAAGAGGGCATTTAAAGAAAATATGTAGTGTAAAAACTATTAATTTCATTGACAATAGTGATGTAAGTTTATATTTCATTTGTAGTAATGACGATGGTCCTATTAAAATAAAGATTTTTGTAAAAGATAAGCTTTTTGAAATGGAACTTGATACAGGTTCAGAAAATAATGTTGTCTCGGTTAATTTTTACGAAGCATATTTTAAAGAATATAAACTTAGGAAAGTTGACGTGTTGTTGAGATCATACGATGGCACAGGTATAACTACTATTGGTGCATGTGATGTTAAAGTCAGGTATGGTGATGGAATAAAAGTAATTCCATTTATGGTCATTAAAAATGGTGGCCCGCCATTACTAGGAACAAATTTTCTTAAAATGTTTAAAATTGAAATTTATAAATTAAATTATTGCGCACACATGCCAATCGCTCGGCAAATTATTGGCAAATTTGGAAGCCTTTTCGATGGTAGTTTGGGAGAGTTTCGAGGTGGTGAGGCAGTTTTGAAAGTAAAAAATGGTACACTACCCAAGTTTTTTAGACCAAGGCCATTACCTGTGGCTATTAGGGACAAAGTAGAAAAAGAGATAGATTATTTAGTGAAAATCGGAGTTCTTCAGCCGGTAAAATACTGAGAATGGGGGACCCCTATTGTTCCAATTGTAAAGAAAAATGGAAATATTAGAATTTGTGGGGATTTTAAGGTCACCCTTAATCCGCATTTGAATGTTGAGAAGTACCCACTTCCTAGAATTGAGGATATATTTTCGAGATTGCATGGGGGAGAAGAATTTACTAAGTTGGATCTGAGCATGGCCTATCAGCAGGTAAAATTAAGCCAAGAATCGAGGAAATATACTACTATTTCAACATCTAAGGGACTTTTTCAATACACTAGGTTGATATATGGGTTGGCTTCGGCACCTGCTATTTTTCAAAGGATAATGGATACCCTTTTAGTAGGTTTGGACGGTGTTGTTGTCTTTTTGGATGATATATTAATTAGTGCACCCAACAGAGGGTTGCACATTCAAAGGCTTGAAAAAGTACTTGGCATATTAAATGATGCTGGTTTTAAGTTATCAGCGGAAAAGTGTGAATTTTTTTCCAAAAGAATTCAATATTTGGGCCATATAATTGACAAAAGTGGGTTACATATGAACCCAGAGAAAATTAAGGAAATATCTAATATTCCATATCCCACAAATATTAAGCAACTACAATCTTTTTTGGGTGTGGTGAATTTTTATCGACGGCTCCTGCCAGACGTTTCAACCTTATTACACCCACTGCACAATTTGCTTCGGGTCGATACAAAATTTGTCTGGGACAATAACTGCTCTGCTGCTATGGATCAGCTTAAGTCTTTATTATTTGCAGATAATTGTTTGGCCCATTTTAATGCAGCTTGTAGGACGCGATTGACGGTTGATCCCAGTCCTGTAGGTGTAGGTGCTGTTTTATCACAAATCGATGATCAGGGAGTAGAACGGCCAATAGAATTCGCGTCCAAATCTTTAACGGACACTGAAAAACGATATTCGCAGTTGGATCGCGAGGCAGTGGCAATCTTATTTGGTGTAAGGAAATTTCATGATTATTTGTATGGTCGTCATTTCACTTTGGTGACTGACAACAAACCGCTACACCACATTTTTAGCCCGAAACGGGGAATTCCACTTATGGCCTCTAGTCGGTTGCAGCGCATTGCTTTAACCTTATCTGGTTATCAGTTTGACATATGTCATATAAAGTCAAAGAGTAATGTAGCGGACTATTTTTCTAGATATCCCAGGGAATGTAATGTTGATGTGAAAAAATTTCCTGACGACGTGTACCTTACTTACTTGCAGAATCGGTTAGAAGAAGATACGTTTTTAGATTTTGAAAGAATAGTTGAGGGGACAGAAGAGGACCGGTGGTTGCAGACAGTCAGAAGAATGATTAGATCTGGATGGCCTGATCGTTGCCAGGACTCTGAACTATTGCCATATTTTGTAAGACGAAAAGAGTTATCAGAGGAAGGAAATTGTATATTTTGGGGGTATCGGGTCGTTATTCCCACCCGTTTAACTGCAGATGTGGTTAAGTTTTTACACGCTTCCCATATGGGTGTGATTAAAATGAAGGCAATGGCTCGTGAGTGTTGCTGGTGGCCCGGACAGAGCAAGGACTTGGAGGAAGTTACTCGGGCTTGTGAGGCTTGTTTAATGACTCGACCTGGCCCACCCAAACAGATACTGATTCCTTGGCCCAGGCCTAATGAAGTTTGGTCCCGAATACATATCGATTTTTTTGGTCCCTTTTTGAAACGTTGGTGTTTGGTCATAGTGGACAGCAGTAGTAAATGGGTCGAGTGTATTGACATGGGTACGAATACAACAAGTGATAGAGTTATTGCTGTCTTGCGTGAGCTTTTTGCCCGTTTTGGGCTACCAAAATATATAGTTTCGGATAATGGCACATCTTTTGTTTCCAATAAGTTTAAAAAATTCTTGGAAATGAATGGAATTAAGCAAATAACCAAACCTGTAGGGCATCCAGCTACCAATGGCCAGGCAGAAAATGCTGTTAAATTTTTAAAAAATGCATTGAAGCGTAGTTTAAAAAGTGTGCCATCATCAGATTTTAATACGGCATTATGTCGGTTTTTATTCGATTATAGGAACACGGTACATTCAAGTATTGGAGTTGCTCCAGCCGCCTTAATGTTCAATAAGAGGAAATTAAGGACAAGACTTGATCTTATTAACCCTAAAAGAAAAATTGAGATTAGAACAAATAAGAATGTTAAAGAATTCGCTGTAGAAAAACAAAAAAATCAAATAATATATCATAAGGGTTATAAAAATTCAAAGTTTAGGATAAAGGAAAGTGTAATGGTAAAAGATTATACCACTCCAGGAGAAGTATCGTGGAAAAAAGGCATCATTTCTAAGATTTTAGGTAGACAAACCTATTTGGTAAAATTGGAATTTAATAGAATATGGAAAAGGCATGCAAACCAAATTATCTCTTGCAGCACACCTGAAATGCCGACGACTATATTAGATCCATTTCAAAAAGTTAATCTTAGTACAGGACATGTAAATTTAGAAGAAAATTGTGAAATTACAACTAATGGAAATTCGGGAAATGATACTGAAATTTTGATTAACCAGAACGAAAAAAATTTTGTAAATGAAAATAGTAATAATCCAGTTGATAAAATTGTATGTACAGAAGACAAGATTGTTAGCGAAAGTAATTCTGATACTAAATACAACCTAAGACAAAGAAAATTGAAAAAATAAGAAAAAAAAAATAAAAAATGTATTTATATGTAAACGTAAAGATTTATGAATTTTTTTTTTCTCTTCTCAAGTAAAAAAAAGAAAAAAAATTAAGAAGGGGGTATTGTAGTATATGTAAGAAGGGGGTATTGTATATAATGGAATAAGACGTTATTTATTGGAAATAAAAAATGAATAGCATATTAAAATAAATACATACACTGCTGTTGAGTTTATTACAGTGGCGACGAGGAAAATAAGTTATATATTAAAAACTGATAAATTTTTTTTTATAATTATAAATTAAAAGCCATGGCCAATTTAATTTTCGGAAAAATGCCTTATTTTGATCACACTCAAAAAAATTGGTCTGTGTATCAAAACCAATTGGAACAGTTTTTAATCGCTAATGAAATTAAAGATGCAGCTAAGAAGAAAGCCATCTTATTAACATCAGTGTGTGAAACGTCGTATATGCTGTTGCAGAATTTAGTGAGTCCAGCAAAAGTGGAAGATGTAGGTACAACATATGGTACTTGTATGTTAGCAATGAACAAACATTTTAAGGCTGCTACATCTGGTTTTGCTGAGCGCTACAAATTTTATAATGCCACTAAACTATCCAGTGAAATAATAAATGAATTGGCCGTTCGAGTAAGAGCACTAGCAGTACATTGTGAATTTGGCGTTAACTTGGAAACAGCTATTCGGGATAAATTCGTAATGGGGCTAGAAAAGGGTCCGGCCCGTGATAAAATTTTCCTTGCATCGGTGGATTCTTCTTTTGAAAAGGTCCTGGAGATAGCCAATAACGTGGAGTACACCAAACAACAGTATAATTTAGTCCATGAAATTAAAGAAGAAGGTTTAATTTTTATAAAGAAGAATAAAGGAGGCCAGCAAAAAAAGCAACAACAGCAGCAACAACGTAAAATATTAGCAGAACAATGTAAAGTATGTGGGTACAACAATCATAGGAGTGAGAACTGTAAGTTTAAGAATTACAAATGCAATAATTGTAGGCAAAGAGGGCATTTAAAGAAAATATGTAGTGTAAAAACTATTAATTTCATTGACAATAGTGATGTAAGTTTATATTTCATTTGTAGTAATGACGATGGTCCTATTAAAATAAAGATTTTTGTAAAAGATAAGCTTTTTGAAATGGAACTTGATACAGGTTCAGAAAATAATGTTGTCTCGGTTAATTTTTACGAAGCATATTTTAAAGAATATAAACTTAGGAAAGTTGACGTGTTGTTGAGATCATACGATGGCACAGGTATAACTACTATTGGTGCATGTGATGTTAAAGTCAGGTATGGTGATGGAATAAAAGTAATTCCATTTATGGTCATTAAAAATGGTGGCCCGCCATTACTAGGAACAAATTTTCTTAAAATGTTTAAAATTGAAATTTATAAATTAAATTATTGCGCACACATGCCAATCGCTCGGCAAATTATTGGCAAATTTGGAAGCCTTTTCGATGGTAGTTTGGGAGAGTTTCGAGGTGGTGAGGCAGTTTTGAAAGTAAAAAATGGTACACTACCCAAGTTTTTTAGACCAAGGCCATTACCTGTGGCTATTAGGGACAAAGTAGAAAAAGAGATAGATTATTTAGTGAAAATCGGAGTTCTTCAGCCGGTAAAATACTGAGAATGGGGGACCCCTATTGTTCCAATTGTAAAGAAAAATGGAAATATTAGAATTTGTGGGGATTTTAAGGTCACCCTTAATCCGCATTTGAATGTTGAGAAGTACCCACTTCCTAGAATTGAGGATATATTTTCGAGATTGCATGGGGGAGAAGAATTTACTAAGTTGGATCTGAGCATGGCCTATCAGCAGGTAAAATTAAGCCAAGAATCGAGGAAATATACTACTATTTCAACATCTAAGGGACTTTTTCAATACACTAGGTTGATATATGGGTTGGCTTCGGCACCTGCTATTTTTCAAAGGATAATGGATACCCTTTTAGTAGGTTTGGACGGTGTTGTTGTCTTTTTGGATGATATATTAATTAGTGCACCCAACAGAGGGTTGCACATTCAAAGGCTTGAAAAAGTACTTGGCATATTAAATGATGCTGGTTTTAAGTTATCAGCGGAAAAGTGTGAATTTTTTTCCAAAAGAATTCAATATTTGGGCCATATAATTGACAAAAGTGGGTTACATATGAACCCAGAGAAAATTAAGGAAATATCTAATATTCCATATCCCACAAATATTAAGCAACTACAATCTTTTTTGGGTGTGGTGAATTTTTATCGACGGCTCCTGCCAGACGTTTCAACCTTATTACACCCACTGCACAATTTGCTTCGGGTCGATACAAAATTTGTCTGGGACAATAACTGCTCTGCTGCTATGGATCAGCTTAAGTCTTTATTATTGGCAGATAATTGTTTGGCCCATTTTAATGCAGCTTGTAGGACGCGATTGACGGTTGATCCCAGTCCTGTAGGTGTAGGTGCTGTTTTATCACAAATCGATGATCAGGGAGTAGAACGGCCAATAGAATTCGCGTCCAAATCTTTAACGGACACTGAAAAACGATATTCGCAGTTGGATCGCGAGGCAGTGGCAATCTTATTTGGTGTAAGGAAATTTCATGATTATTTGTATGGTCGTCATTTCACTTTGGTGACTGACAACAAACCGCTACACCACATTTTTAGCCCGAAACGGGGAATTCCACTTATGGCCTCTAGTCGGTTGCAGCGCATTGCTTTAACCTTATCTGGTTATCAGTTTGACATATGTCATATAAAGTCAAAGAGTAATGTAGCGGACTATTTTTCTAGATATCCCAGGGAATGTAATGTTGATGTGAAAAAATTTCCTGACGACGTGTACCTTACTTACTTGCAGAATCGGTTAGAAGAAGATACGTTTTTAGATTTTGAAAGAATAGTTGAGGGGACAGAAGAGGACCAGTGGTTGCAGACAGTCAGAAGAATGATTAGATCTGGATGGCCTGATCGTTGCCAGGACTCTGAACTATTGCCATATTTTGTAAGACGAAAAGAGTTATCAGAGGAAGGAAATTGTATATTTTGGGGGTATCGGGTCGTTATTCCCACCCGTTTAACTGCAGATGTGGTTAAGTTTTTACACGCTTCCCATATGGGTGTGATTAAAATGAAGGCAATGGCTCGTGAGTGTTGCTGGTGGCCCGGACAGAGCAAGGACTTGGAGGAAGTTACTCGGGCTTGTGAGGTTTGTTTAATGACTCGACCTGGCCCACCCAAACAGATACTGATTCCTTGGCCCAGGCCTAATGAAGTTTGGTCCCGAATACATATCGATTTTTTTGGTCCCTTTTTGAAACGTTGGTGTTTGGTCATAGTGGACAGCAGTAGTAAATGGGTCGAGTGTATTGACATGGGTACGAATACAACAAGTGATAGAGTTATTGCTGTCTTGCGTGAGCTTTTTGCCCGTTTTGGGCTACCAAAATATATAGTTTCGGATAATGGCACATCTTTTGTTTCCAATAAGTTTAAAAAATTCTTGGAAATGAATGGAATTAAGAAAATAACCACACCTGTAGGGCATCCAGCTACCAATGGCCAGGCAGAAAATGCTGTTAAATTTTTAAAAAATGCATTGAAGCGTAGTTTAAAAAGTGTGCCATCATCAGATTTTAATACGGCATTATGTCGGTTTTTATTCGATTATAGGAACACGGTACATTCAAGTATTGGAGTTGCTCCAGCCGCCTTAATGTTCAATAAGAGGAAATTAAGGACAAGACTTGATCTTATTAACCCTAAAAGAAAAATTGAGATTAGAACAAATAAGAATGTTAAAGAATTCGCTGTAGAAAAACAAAAAAATCAAATAATATATCATAAGGGTTATAAAAATTCAAAGTTTAGGATAAAGGAAAGTGTAATGGTAAAAGATTATACCACTCCAGGAAAAGTATCGTGGAAAAAAGGCATCATTTCTAAGATTTTGGGTAGACAAACCTATTTGGTAAAATTGGAATTTAATAGAATATGGAAAAGGCATGCAAACCAAATTATCTCTTGCAGCACACCTGAAATGCCGACGACTATATTAGATCCATTTCAAAAAGTTAATCTTAGTACAGGACATGTAAATTTAGAAGAAAATTGTGAAATTACAACTAATGGAAATTCGGGAAATGATACTGAAATTTTGATTAACCAGAACGAAAAAAATTTTGTAAATGAAAATAGTAATAATGCAGTTGATAAAATTGTATGTACAGAAGACAAGATTGTTAGCGAAAGTAATTCTGATACTAAATACAACCTAAGACAAAGAAAATTGAAAAAATAAGAAAAAAAAAATAAAAAATGTATTTATATGTAAACGTAAAGATTTATGAATTTTTTTTTTCTCTTCTCAAGTAAAAAAACGAAAAAAAATTAAGAAGGGGGTATTGTAGTATATGTATGTAATTCATCATAAAATGTTTACATTCTTTTAAAGATAGAAATCAAGATTATTTATTTCTTGCTTTATTTTTATAATTGTTATTACATTTACATTGTTAGTACTTTCATATTACATACTGTCTGCAATATCTCTTTTAAGTAGAAAACACCTTAACAGATGCCCATGGCAACAAGCAAAAGTTTACCGTTGTTAAATACTGGTTTAATCACGGTTTTCTTTTGTGTATTTGCATACTGCATATCAGTGAGAACTTTTAAGTATTACATATTATTAAAATAATAAGAATTTGTACTCTTTAAGCAACTAGCAATGGAATAAGACGTTATTTATTGGAAATAAAAAATGAATAGCATATTAAAATAAATACATACACTGCTGTTGAGTTTATTACAGTGGCGACGAGGAAAATAAGTTATATATTAAAAACTGATAAATTTTTTTTTATAATTATAAATTAAAAGCCATGGCCAATTTAATTTTCGGAAAAATGCCTTATTTTGATCACACTCAAAAAAATTGGTCTGTGTATCAAAACCAATTGGAACAGTTTTTAATCGCTAATGAAATTAAAGATGCAGCTAAGAAGAAAGCCATCTTATTAACATCAGTGTGTGAAACGTCGTATATGCTGTTGCAGAATTTAGTGAGTCCAGCAAAAGTGGAAGATGTAGGTACAACATATGGTACTTGTATGTTAGCAATGAACAAACATTTTAAGGCTGCTACATCTGGTTTTGCTGAGCGCTACAAATTTTATAATGCCACTAAACTATCCAGTGAAATAATAAATGAATGGGCCGTTCGAGTAAGAGCACTAGCAGTACATTGTGATTTTGGCGTTAACTTGGAAACAGCTATTCGGGATAAATTCGTAATGGGGCTAGAAAAGGGTCCGGCCCGTGATAAAATTTTCCTTGCATCGGTGGATTCTTCTTTTGAAAAGGTCCTGGAGATAGCCAATAACGTGGAGTACACCAAACAACAGTATAATTTAGTCCATGAAATTAAAGAAGAAGGTTTAATTTTTATAAAGAAGAATAAAGGAGGCCAGCAAAAAAAGCAACAACAGCAGCAACAACGTAAAATATTAGCAGAACAATGTAAAGTATGTGGGTACAACAATCATAGGAGTGAGAACTGTAAGTTTAAGAATTACAAATGCAATAATTGTAGGCAAAGAGGGCATTTAAAGAAAATGTGTAGTGTAAAAACTATTAATTTCATTGACAATAGTGATGTAAGTTTATATTTCATTTGTAGTAATGACGATGGTCCTATTAAAATAAAGATTTTTGTAAAAGATAAGCTTTTTGAAATGGAACTTGATACAGGTTCAGAAAATAATGTTGTCTCGGTTAATTTTTACGAAGCATATTTTAAAGAATATAAACTTAGGAAAGTTGACGTGTTGTTGAGATCATACGATGGCACAGGTATAACTACTATTGGTGCATGTGATGTTAAAGTCAGGTATGGTGATGGAATAAAAGTAATTCCATTTATGGTCATTAAAAATGGTGGCCCGCCATTACTAGGAACAAATTTTCTTAAAATGTTTAAAATTGAAATTTATAAATTAAATTATTGCGCACACATGCCAATCGCTCGGCAAATTATTGGCAAATTTGGAAGCCTTTTCGATGGTAGTTTGGGAGAGTTTCGAGGTGGTGAGGCAGTTTTGAAAGTAAAAAATGGTACACTACCCAAGTTTTTTAGACCAAGGCCATTACCTGTGGCTATTAGGGACAAAGTAGAAAAAGAGATAGATTATTTAGTGAAAATCGGAGTTCTTCAGCCGGTAAAATACTGAGAATGGGGGACCCCTATTGTTCCAATTGTAAAGAAAAATGGAAATATTAGAATTTGTGGGGATTTTAAGGTCACCCTTAATCCGCATTTGAATGTTGAGAAGTACCCACTTCCTAGAATTGAGGATATATTTTCGAGATTGCATGGGGGAGAAGAATTTACTAAGTTGGATCTGAGCATGGCCTATCAGCAGGTAAAATTAAGCCAAGAATCGAGGAAATATACTACTATTTCAACATCTAAGGGACTTTTTCAATACACTAGGTTGATATATGGGTTGGCTTCGGCACCTGCTATTTTTCAAAGGATAATGGATACCCTTTTAGTAGGTTTGGACGGTGTTGTTGTCTTTTTGGATGATATATTAACTAGTGCACCCAACAGAGGGTTGCACATTCAAAGGCTTGAAAAAGTACTTGGCATATTAAATGATGCTGGTTTTAAGTTATCAGCGGAAAAGTGTGAATTTTTTTCCAAAAGAATTCAATATTTGGGCCATATAATTGACAAAAGTGGGTTACATATGAACCCAGAGAAAATTAAGGAAATATCTAATATTCCATATCCCACAAATATTAACCAACTACAATCTTTTTTGGGTGTGGTGAATTTTTATCGACGGCTCCTGCCAGACGTTTCAACCTTGTTACACCCACTGCACAATTTGCTTCGGGTCGATACAAAATTTGTCTGGGACAATAACTGCTCTGCTGCTATGGATCAGCTTAAGTCTTTATTATTGGCAGATAATTGTTTGGCCCATTTTAATGCAGCTTGTAGGACGCGATTGACGGTTGATCCCAGTCCTGTAGGTGTAGGTGCTGCTTTATCACAAATCGATGATCAGGGAGTAGAACGGCCAATAGAATTCGCGTCCAAATCTTTAACGGACACTGAAAAACGATATTCGCAGTTGGATCGCGAGGCAGTGGCAATCTTATTTGGTGTAAGGAAATTTCATGATTATTTGTATGGTCGTCATTTCACTTTGGTGACTGACAACAAACCGCTACACCACATTTTTAGCCCGAAACGGGGAATTCCACTTATGGCCTCTAGTCGGTTGCAGCGCATTGCTTTAACCTTATCTGGTTATCAGTTTGACATATGTCATATAAAGTCAAAGAGTAATGTAGCGGACTATTTTTCTAGATATCCCAGGGAATGTAATGTTGATGTGAAAAAATTTCCTGACGACGTGTACCTTACTTACTTGCAGAATCGGTTAGAAGAAGATACGTTTTTAGATTTTGAAAGAATAGTTGAGGGGACAGAAGAGGACCGGTGGTTGCAGACAGTCAGAAGAATGATTAGATCTGGATGGCCTGATCGTTGCCAGGACTCTGAACTATTGCCATATTTTGTAAGACGAAAAGAGTTATCAGAGGAAGGAAATTGTATATTTTGGGGGTATCGGGTCGTTATTCCCACCCGTTTAACTGCAGATGTGGTTAAGTTTTTACACGCTTCCCATATGGGTGTGATTAAAATGAAGGCAATGGCTCGTGAGTGTTGCTGGTGGCCCGGACAGAGCAAGGACTTGGAGGAAGTTACTCGGGCTTGTGAGGCTTGTTTAATGACTCGACCTGGCCCACCCAAACAGATACTGATTCCTTGGCCCAGGCCTAATGAAGTTTGGTCCCGAATACATATCGATTTTTTTGGTCCCTTTTTGAAACGGTGTTTGGTCATAGTGGACAGCAGTAGGAAATGGGTCGAGTGTATTGACATGGGTACGAATACAACAAGTGATAGAGTTATTGCTGTCTTGCGTGAGCTTTTTGCCCGTTTTGGGCTACCAAAATATATAGTTTCGGATAATGGCACATCTTTTGTTTCCAATAAGTTTAAAAAATTCTTGGAAATGAATGGAATTAAGAAAATAACCACACCTGTAGGGCATCCAGCTACCAATGGCCAGGCAGAAAATGCTGTTAAATTTTTAAAAAATGCATTGAAGAGTAGTTTAAAACGTGTGCCATCATCAGATTTTAATACGGCATTATGTCGGTTTTTATTCGATTATAGGAACACGGTACATTCAAGTATTGGAGTTGCTCCAGCCGCCTTAATGTTCAATAAGAGGAAATTAAGGACAAGACTTGATCTTATTAACCCTAAAAGAAAAATTGAGATTAGAACAAATAAGAATGTTAAAGAATTCGCTGTAGAAAAACAAAAAAATCAAATAATATATCATAAGGGTTATAAAAATTCAAAGTTTAGGATAAAGGAAAGTGTAATGGTAAAAGATTATACCACTCCAGGAAAAGTATCGTGGAAAAAAGGCATCATTTCTAAGATTTTGGGTAGACAAACCTATTTGGTAAAATTGGAATTTAATAGAATATGGAAAAGGCATGCAAACCAAATTATCTCTTGCAGCACACCTGAAATGCCGACGACTATATTAGATCCATTTCAAAAAGTTAATCTTAGTACAGGACATGTAAATTTAGAAGAAAATTGTGAAATTACAACTAATGGAAATTCGGGAAATGATACTGAAATTTTGATTAACCAGAACGAAAAAAATTTTGTAAATGAAAATAGTAATAATGCAGTTGATAAAATTGTATGTACAGAAGACAAGATTGTTAGCGAAAGTAATTCTGATACTAAATACAACCTAAGACAAAGAAAATTGAAAAAATAAGAAAAAAAAAAATTAAAAATGTATTTATATGTAAACGTAAAGATTTATGAATTTTTTTTTTCTCTTCTCAAGTAGAAAAACGAAAAAAAATTAAGAACGGGGTATTGTAGTATATGTATGTAATTCATCATAAAATGTTTACATTCTTTTAAAGATAGAAATCAAGATTATTTATTTCTTGCTTTATTTTTATAATTGTTATTACATTTACATTGTTAGTACTTTCATATTACATACTGTCTGCAATATCTCTTTTAAGTAGAAAACACCTTAACAGATGCCCATGGCAACAAGCAAAAGTTTACCGTTGTTAAATACTGGTTTAAGCACGGTTTTCTTTTGTGTATTTGCATACTGCATATCAGTGAGAACTTTTAAGTATTACATATTATTAAAATAATAAGAATTTGTACTCTTTAAGCAACTAGCAATGGAATAAGACGTTATTTATTGGAAATAAAAAATGAATAGCATATTAAAATAAATACATACACTGCTGTTGAGTTTATTACAGTGGCGACGAGGAAAATAAGTTATATATTAAAAACTGATAAATTTTTTTTTATAATTATAAATTAAAAGCCATGGCCAATTTAATTTTCGGAAAAATGCCTTATTTTGATCACACTCAAAAAAATTGGTCTGTGTATCAAAACCAATTGGAACAGTTTTTAATCGCTAATGAAATTAAAGATGCAGCTAAGAAGAAAGCCATCTTATTAACATCAGTGTGTGAAACGTCGTATATGCTGTTGCAGAATTTAGTGAGTCCAGCAAAAGTGGAAGATGTAGGTACAACATATGGTACTTGTATGTTAGCAATGAACAAACATTTTAAGGCTGCTACATCTGGTTTTGCTGAGCGCTACAAATTTTATAATGCCACTAAACTATCCAGTGAAATAATAAATGAATGGGCCGTTCGAGTAAGAGCACTAGCAGTACATTGTGAATTTGGCGTTAACTTGGAAACAGCTATTCGGGATAAATTCGTAATGGGGCTAGAAAAGGGTCCGGCCCGTGATAAAATTTTCCTTGAATCGGTGGATTGATTCTTCTTTTGAAAAGGTCCTGGAGATAGCCAATAACGTGGAGTACACCAAACAACAGTATAATTTAGTCCATGAAATTAAAGAAGAAGGTTTAAATTTTATAAAGAAGAATAAAGGAGGCCAGCAAAAAAAGCAACAACAGCAGCAACAACGTAAAATATTAGCAGAACAATGTAAAGTATGTGGGTACAACAATCATAGGAGTGAGAACTGTAAGTTTAAGAATTACAAATGCAATAATTGTAGGCAAAGAGGGCATTTAGAGAAAATGTGTAGTGTAAAAACTATTAATTTCATTGACAATAGTGATGTAAGTTTATATTTCATTTGTAGTAATGACGATGGTCCTATTAAAATAAAGATTTTTGTAAAAGATAAGCTTTTTGAAATGGAACTTGATACAGGTTCAGAAAATAATGTTGTCTCGGTTAATTTTTACGAAGCATATTTTAAAGAATATAAACTTAGGAAAGTTGACGTGTTGTTGAGATCATACGATGGCACAGGTATAACTACTATTGGTGCATGTGATGTTAAAGTCAGGTATGGTGATGGAATAAAAGTAATTCCATTTATGGTCATTAAAAATGGTGGCCCGCCATTACTAGGAACAAATTTTCTTAAAATGTTTAAAATTGAAATTTATAAATTAAATTATTGCGCACACATGCCAATCGCTCGGCAAATTATTGGCAAATTTGGAAGCCTTTTCGATGGTAGTTTGGGAGAGTTTCGAGGTGGTGAGGCAGTTTTGAAAGTAAAAAATGGTACACTACCCAAGTTTTTTAGACCAAGGCCATTACCTGTGGCTATTAGGGACAAAGTAGAAAAAGAGATAGATTATTTAGTGAAAATCGGAGTTCTTCAGCCGGTAAGATACTGAGAATGGGGGACCCCTATTGTTCCAATTGTAAAGAAAAATGGAAATATTAGAATTTGTGGGGATTTTAAGGTCACCCTTAATCCGCATTTGAATGTTGAGAAGTACCCACTTCCTAGAATTGAGGATATATTTTCGAGATTGCATGGGGGAGAAGAATTTACTAAGTTGGATCTGAGCATGGCCTATCAGCAGGTAAAATTAAGCCAAGAATCGAGGAAATATACTACTATTTCAACATCTAAGGGACTTTTTCAATACACTAGGTTGATATATGGGTTGGCTTCGGCACCTGCTATTTTTCAAAGGATAATGGATACCCTTTTAGTAGGTTTGGACGGTGTTGTTGTCTTTTTGGATGATATATTAATTAGTGCACCCAACAGAGGGTTGCACATTCAAAGGCTTGAAAAAGTACTTGGCATATTAAATGATGCTGGTTTTAAGTTATCAGCGGAAAAGTGTGAATTTTTTTCCAAAAGAATTCAATATTTGGGCCATATAATTGACAAAAGTGGGTTACATATGAACCCAGAGAAAATTAAGGAAATATCTAATATTCCATATCCCACAAATATTAAGCAACTACAATCTTTTTTGGGTGTGGTGAATTTTTATCGACGGCTCCTGCCAGACGTTTCAACCTTATTACACCCACTGCACAATTTGCTTCGGGTCGATACAAAATTTGTCTGGGACAATAACTGCTCTGCTGCTATGGATCAGCTTAAGTCTTTATTATTGGCAGATAATTGTTTGGCCCATTTTAATGCAGCTTGTAGGACGCGATTGACGGTTGATCCCAGTCCTGTAGGTGTAGGTGCTGTTTTATCACAAATCGATGATCAGGGAGTAGAACGGCCAATAGAATTCGCGTCCAAATCTTTAACGGACACTGAAAAACGATATTCGCAGTTGGATCGCGAGGCAGTGGCAATCTTATTTGGTGTAAGGAAATTTCATGATTATTTGTATGGTCGTCATTTCACTTTGGTGACTGACAACAAACCGCTACACCACATTTTTAGCCCGAAACGGGGAATTCCACTTATGGCCTCTAGTCGGTTGCAGCGCATTGCTTTAACCTTATCTGGTTATCAGTTTGACATATGTCATATAAAGTCAAAAAGTAATGTAGCGGACTATTTTTCTAGATATCCCAGGGAATGTAATGTTGATGTGAAAAAATTTCCTGACGACGTGTACCTTACTTACTTGCAGAATCGGTTAGAAGAAGATACGTTTTTAGATTTTGAAAGAATAGTTGAGGGGACAGAAGAGGACCGGTGGTTGCAGACAGTCAGAAGAATGATTAGATCTGGATGGCCTGATCGTTGCCAGGACTCTGAACTATTGCCATATTTTGTAAGACGAAAAGAGTTATCAGAGGAAGGAAATTGTATATTTTGGGGGTATCGGGTCGTTATTCCCACCCGTTTAACTGCAGATGTGGTTAAGTTTTTACACGCTTCCCATATGGGTGTGATTAAAATGAAGGCAATGGCTCGTGAGTGTTGCTGGTGGCCCGGACAGAGCAAGGACTTGGAGGAAGTTACTCGGGCTTGTGAGGTTTGTTTAATGACTCGACCTGGCCCACCCAAACAGATACTGATTCCTTGGCCCAGGCCTAATGAAGTTTGGTCCCGAATACATATCGATTTTTTTGGTCCCTTTTTGAAACGTTGGTGTTTGGTCATAGTGGACAGGAGTAGTAAATGGGTCGAGTGTATTGACATGGGTACGAATACAACAAGTGATAGAGTTATTGCTGTCTTGCGTGAGCTTTTTGCCCGTTTTGGGCTACCAAAATATATAGTTTCGGATAATGGCACATCTTTTGTTTCCAATAAGTTTAAAAAATTCTTGGAAATGAATGGAATTAAGAAAATAACCACACCTGTAGGGCATCCAGCTACCAATGGCCAGGCAGAAAATGCTGTTAAATTTTTAAAAAATGCATTGAAGCGTAGTTTAAAAAGTGTGCCATCATCAGATTTTAATACGGCATTATGTCGGTTTTTATTCGATTATAGGAACACGGTACATTCAAGTATTGGAGTTGCTCCAGCCGCCTTAATGTTCAATAAGAGGAAATTAAGGACAAGACTTGATCTTATTAACCCTAAAAGAAAAATTGAGATTAGAACAAATAAGAATGTTAAAGAATTCGCTGTAGAAAAACAAAAAAATCAAATAATATATCATAAGGGTTATAAAAATTCAAAGTTTAGGATAAAGGAAAGTGTAATGGTAAAAGATTATACCACTCCAGGAAAAGTATCGTGGAAAAAAGGCATCATTTCTAAGATTTTGGGTAGACAAACCTATTTGGTAAAATTGGAATTTAATAGAATATGGAAAAGGCATGCAAACCAAATTATCTCTTGCAGCACACCTGAAATGCCGACGACTATATTAGATCCATTTCAAAAAGTTAATCTTAGTACAGGACATGTAAATTTAGAAGAAAATTGTGAAATTACAACTAATGGAAATTCGGGAAATGATACTGAAATTTTGATTAACCAGAACGAAAAAAATTTTGTAAATGAAAATAGTAATAATGCAGTTGATAAAATTGTATGTACAGAAGACAAGATTGTTAGCGAAAGTAATTCTGATACTAAATACAACCTAAGACAAAGAAAATTGAAAAAATAAGAAAAAAAAAATAAAAAATGTATTTATATGTAAACGTAAAGATTTATGAATTTTTTTTTCTCTTCTCAAGTAAAAAAACGAAAAAAAATTAAGAAGGGGGTATTGTAGTATATGTATGTAATTCATCATAAAATGTTTACATTCTTTTAAAGATAGAAATCAAGATTATTTATTTCTTGCTTTATTTTTATAATTGTTATTACATTTACATTGTTAGTACTTTCATATTACATACTGTCTGCAATATCTCTTTTAAGTAGAAAACACCTTAACAGATGCCCATGGCAACAAGCAAAAGTTTACCGTTGTTAAATACTGGTTTAATCACGGTTTTCTTTTGTGTATTTGCATACTGCATATCAGTGAGAACTTTTAAGTATTACATATTATTAAAATAATAAGAATTTGTACTCTTTAAGCAACTAGCAATGGAATAAGACGTTATTTATTGGAAATAAAAAATGAATAGCATATTAAAATAAATACATACACTGCTGTTGAGTTTATTACAGTGGCGACGAGGAAAATAAGTTATATATTAAAAACTGATAAATTTTTTTTTATAATTATAAATTAAAAGCCATGGCCAATTTAATTTTCGGAAAAATGCCTTATTTTGATCACACTCAAAAAAATTGGTCTGTGTATCAAAACCAATTGGAACAGTTTTTAATCGCTAATGAAATTAAAGATGCAGCTAAGAAGAAAGCCATCTTATTAACATCAGTGTGTGAAACGTCGTATATGCTGTTGCAGAATTTAGTGAGTCCAGCAAAAGTGGAAGATGTAGGTACAACATATGGTACTTGTATGTTAGCAATGAACAAACATTTTAAGGCTGCTACATCTGGTTTTGCTGAGCGCTACAAATTTTATAATGCCACTAAACTATCCAGTGAAATAATAAATGAATGGGCCGTTCGAGTAAGAGCACTAGCAGTACATTGTGATTTTGGCGTTAACTTGGAAACAGCTATTCGGGATAAATTCGTAATGGGGCTAGAAAAGGGTCCGGCCCGTGATAAAATTTTCCTTGCATCGGTGGATTCTTCTTTTGAAAAGGTCCTGGAGATAGCCAATAACGTGGAGTACACCAAACAACAGTATAATTTAGTCCATGAAATTAAAGAAGAAGGTTTAATTTTTATAAAGAAGAATAAAGGAGGCCAGCAAAAAAAGCAACAACAGCAGCAACAACGTAAAATATTAGCAGAACAATGTAAAGTATGTGGGTACAACAATCATAGGAGTGAGAACTGTAAGTTTAAGAATTACAAATGCAATAATTGTAGGCAAAGAGGGCATTTAAAGAAAATGTGTAGTGTAAAAACTATTAATTTCATTGACAATAGTGATGTAAGTTTATATTTCATTTGTAGTAATGACGATGGTCCTATTAAAATAAAGATTTTTGTAAAAGATAAGCTTTTTGAAATGGAACTTGATACAGGTTCAGAAAATAATGTTGTCTCGGTTAATTTTTACGAAGCATATTTTAAAGAATATAAACTTAGGAAAGTTGACGTGTTGTTGAGATCATACGATGGCACAGGTATAACTACTATTGGTGCATGTGATGTTAAAGTCAGGTATGGTGATGGAATAAAAGTAATTCCATTTATGGTCATTAAAAATGGTGGCCCGCCATTACTAGGAACAAATTTTCTTAAAATGTTTAAAATTGAAATTTATAAATTAAATTATTGCGCACACATGCCAATCGCTCGGCAAATTATTGGCAAATTTGGAAGCCTTTTCGATGGTAGTTTGGGAGAGTTTCGAGGTGGTGAGGCAGTTTTGAAAGTAAAAAATGGTACACTACCCAAGTTTTTTAGACCAAGGCCATTACCTGTGGCTATTAGGGACAAAGTAGAAAAAGAGATAGATTATTTAGTGAAAATCGGAGTTCTTCAGCCGGTAAAATACTGAGAATGGGGGACCCCTATTGTTCCAATTGTAAAGAAAAATGGAAATATTAGAATTTGTGGGGATTTTAAGGTCACCCTTAATCCGCATTTGAATGTTGAGAAGTACCCACTTCCTAGAATTGAGGATATATTTTCGAGATTGCATGGGGGAAAAGAATTTACTAAGTTGGATCTGAGCATGGCCTATCAGCAGGTAAAATTAAGCCAAGAATCGAGGAAATATACTACTATTTCAACATCTAAGGGACTTTTTCAATACACTAGGTTGATATATGGGTTGGCTTCGGCACCTGCTATTTTTCAAAGGATAATGGATACCCTTTTAGTAGGTTTGGACGGTGTTGTTGTCTTTTTGGATGATATATTAATTAGTGCACCCAACAGAGGGTTGCACATTCAAAGGCTTGAAAAAGTACTTGGCATATTAAATGATGCTGGTTTTAAGTTATCAGCGGAAAAGTGTGAATTTTTTTCCAAAAGAATTCAATATTTGGGCCATATAATTGACAAAAGTGGGTTACATATGAACCCAGAGAAAATTAAGGAAATATCTAATATTCCATATCCCACAAATATTAAGCAACTACAATCTTTTTTGGGTGTGGTGAATTTTTATCGACGGCTCCTGCCAGACGTTTCAACCTTGTTACACCCACTGCACAATTTGCTTCGGGTCGATACAAAATTTGTCTGGGACAATAACTGCTCTGCTGCTATGGATCAGCTTAAGTCTTTATTATTGGCAGATAATTGTTTGGCCCATTTTAATGCAGCTTGTAGGACGCGATTGACGGTTGATCCCAGTCCTGTAGGTGTAGGTGCTGTTTTATCACAAATCGATGATCAGGGAGTAGAACGGCCAATAGAATTCACGTCCAAATCTTTAACGGACACTGAAAAACGATATTCGCAGTTGGATCGCGAGGCAGTGGCAATCTTATTTGGTGTAAGGAAATTTCATGATTATTTGTATGGTCGTCATTTCACTTTGGTGACTGACAACAAACCGCTACACCACATTTTTAGCCCGAAACGGGGAATTCCACTTATGGCCTCTAGTCGGTTGCAGCGCATTGCTTTAACCTTATCTGGTTATCAGTTTGACATATGTCATATAAAGTCAAAGAGTAATGTAGCGGACTATTTTTCTAGATATCCCAGGGAATGTAATGTTGATGTGAAAAAATTTCCTGACGACGTGTACCTTACTTACTTGCAGAATCGGTTAGAAGAAGATACGTTTTTAGATTTTGAAAGAATAGTTGAGGGGACAGAAGAGGACCGGTGGTTGCAGACAGTCAGAAGAATGATTAGATCTGGATGGCCTGATCGTTGCCAGGACTCTGAACTATTGCCATATTTTGTAAGACGAAAAGAGTTATCAGAGGAAGGAAATTGTATATTTTGGGGGTATCGGGTCGTTATTCCCACCCGTTTAACTGCAGATGTGGTTAAGTTTTTACACGCTTCCCATATGGGTGTGATTAAAATGAAGGCAATGGCTCGTGAGTGTTGCTGGTGGCCCGGACAGAGCAAGGACTTGGAGGAAGTTACTCGGGCTTGTGAGGCTTGTTTAATGACTCGACCTGGCCCACCCAAACAGATACTGATTCCTTGGCCCAGGCCTAATGAAGTTTGGTCCCGAATACATATCGATTTTTTTGGTCCCTTTTTGAAACGTTGGTGTTTGGTCATAGTAGACAGCAGTAGTAAATGGGTCGAGTGTATTGACATGGGTACGAATACAACAAGTGATAGAGTTATTGCTGTCTTGCGTGAGCTTTCTGCCCGTTTTGGGCTACCAAAATATATAGTTTCGGATAATGGCACATCTTTTGTTTCCAATAAGTTTAAAAAATTCTTGGAAATGAATGGAATTAAGCAAATAACCACACCTGTAGGGCATCCAGCTACCAATGGCCAGGCAGAAAATGCTGTTAAATTTTTAAAAAATGCATTGAAGCGTAGTTTAAAAAGTGTGCCATCATCAGATTTTAATACGGCATTATGTCGGTTTTTATTCGATTATAGGAACACGGTACATTCAAGTATTGGAGTTGCTCCAGCCGCCTTAATGTTCAATAAGAGGAAATTAAGGACAAGACTTGATCTTATTACCCCTAAAAGAAAAATTGAGATTAGAACAAATAAGAATGTTAAAGAATTCGCTGTAGAAAAACAAAAAAATCAAATAATATATCATAAGGGTTATAAAAATTCAAAGTTTAGGATAAAGGAAAGTGTAATGGTAAAAGATTATACCACTCCAGGAAAAGTATCGTGGAAAAAAGGCATCATTTCTAAGATTTTAGGTAGACAAACCTATTTGGTAAAATTGGAATTTAATAGAATATGGAAAAGGCATGCAAACCAAATTATCTCTTGCAGCACACCTGAAATGCCGACGACTATATTAGATCCATTTCAAAAAGTTAATCTTAGTACAGGACATGTAAATTTAGAAGAAAATTGTGAAATTACAACTAATGGAAATTCGGGAAATGATACTGAAATTTTGATTAACCAGAACGAAAAAAATTTTGTAAATGAAAATAGTAATAATCCAGTTGATAAAATTGTATGTACAGAAGACAAGATTGTTAGCGAAAGTAATTCTGATACTAAATACAACCTAAGACAAAGAAAATTGAAAAAATAAGAAAAAAAAAATAAAAAATGTATTTATATGTAAACGTAAAGATTTATGAATTTTTTTTTTCTCTTCTCAAGTAAAAAAACGAAAAAAAATTAAGAAGGGGGTATTGTAGTATATGTATGTAATTCATCATAAAATGTTTACATTCTTTTAAAGATAGAAATCAAGATTATTTATTTCTTGCTTTATTTTTATAATTGTTATTACATTTACATTGTTAGTACTTTCATATTACATACTGTCTGCAATATCTCTTTTAAGTAGAAAACACCTTAACAGATGCCCATGGCAACAAGCAAAAGTTTACCGTTGTTAAATACTGGTTTAATCACGGTTTTCTTTTGTGTATTTGCATACTGCATATCAGTGAGAACTTTTAAGTATTACATATTATTAAAATAATAAGAATTTGTACTCTTTAAGCAACTAGCAATGGAATAAGACGTTATTTATTGGAAATAAAAAATGAATAGCATATTAAAATAAATACATACACTGCTGTTGAGTTTATTACAGTGGCGACGAGGAAAATAAGTTATATATTAAAAACTGATAAATTTTTTTTTATAATTATAAATTAAAAGCCATAGCCAATTTAATTTTCGGAAAAATGCCTTATTTTGATCACACTCAAAAAAATTGGTCTGTGTATCAAAACCAATTGGAACAGTTTTTAATCGCTAATGAAATTAAAGATGCAGCTAAGAAGAAAGCCATCTTATTAACATCAGTGTGTGAAACGTCGTATATGCTGTTGCAGAATTTAGTGAGTCCAGCAAAAGTGGAAGATGTAGGTACAACATATGGTACTTGTATGTTAGCAATGAACAAACATTTTAAGGCTGCTACATCTGGTTTTGCTGAGCGCTACAAATTTTATAATGCCACTAAACTATCCAGTGAAATAATAAATGAATGGGCCGTTCGAGTAAGAGCACTAGCAGTACATTGTGAATTTGGCGTTAACTTGGAAACAGCTATTCGGGATAAATTCGTAATGGGGCTAGAAAAGGGTCCGGCCCGTGATAAAATTTTCCTTGAATCGGTGGATTCTTCTTTTGAAAAGGTCCTGGAGATAGCCGATAACGTGGAGTACACCAAACAACAGTATAATTTAGTCCATGAAATTAAAGAAGAAGGTTTAAATTTTATAAAGAAGAATAAAGGAGGCCAGCAAAAAAAGCAACAACAGCAGCAACAACGTAAAATATTAGCAGAACAATGTAAAGTATGTGGGTACAACAATCATAGGAGTGAGAACTGTAAGTTTAAGAATTACAAATGCAATAATTGTAGGCAAAGAGGGCATTTAAAGAAAATGTGTAGTGTAAAAACTATTAATTTCATTGACAATAGCGATGTAAGTTTATATTTCATTTGTAGTAATGACGATGGTCCTATTAAAATAAAGATTTTTGTAAAAGATAAGCTTTTTGAAATGGAACTTGATACAGGTTCAGAAAATAATGTTGTCTCGGTTAATTTTTACGAAGCGTATTTTAAAGAATATAAACTTAGGAAAGTTGACGTGTTGTTGAGATCATACGATGGCACAGGTATAACTACTATTGGTGCATGTGATGTTAAAGTCAGGTATGGTGATGGAATAAAAGTAATTCCATTTATGGTCATTAAAAATGGTGGCCCGCCATTACTAGGAACAAATTTTCTTAAAATGTTTAAAATTTAAATTTGTAAATTAAATTATTGCGCACACATGCCAATCGCTCGGCAAATTATTGGCAAATTTGGAAGCCTTTTCGATGGTAGTTTGGGAGAGTTTCGAGGTGGTGAGGCAGTTTTGAAAGTAAAAAGTGGTACACTACCCAAGTTTTTTAGACCAAGGCCATTACCTGTGGCTATTAGGGACAAAGTAGAAAAAGAGATAGATTATTTAGTGAAAATCGGAGTTCTTCAGCCGGTAAAATACTGAGAATGGGGGACCCCTATTGTTCCAATTGTAAAGAAAAATGGAAATATTAGAATTTGTGGGGATTTTAAGGTCACCCTTAATCCGCATTTGAATGTTGAGAAGTACCCACTTCCTAGAATTGAGGATATATTTTCGAGATTGCATGGGGGAGAAGAATTTACTAAGTTGGATCTGAGCATGGCCTATCAGCAGGTAAAATTAAGCCAAGAATCGAGGAAATATACTACTATTTCAACATATAAGGGACTTTTTCAATACACTAGGTTGATATATGGGTTGGCTTCGGCACCTGCTATTTTTCAAAGGATAATGGATACCCTTTTAGTAGGTTTGGACGGTGTTGTTGTCTTTTTGGATGATATATTAATTAGTGCACCCAACAGAGGGTTGCACATTCAAAGGCTTGAAAAAGTACTTGGCATATTAAATGATGCTGGTTTTAAGTTATCAGCGGAAAAGTGTGAATTTTTTTCCAAAAGAATTCAATATTTGGGCCATATAATTGACAAAAGTGGGTTACATATGAACCCAGAGAAAATTAAGGAAATATCTAATATTCCATATCCCACAAATATTAATCAACTACAATCTTTTTTGGGTGTGGTGAATTTTTTTCTACGGTTCCTGCCAGACGTTTCAACCTTATTACACCCACTGCACAATTTGCTTCGGGTCGATACAAAATTTGTCTGGGACAATAACTGCTCTGCTGCTATGGATCAGCTTAAGTCTTTATTATTGGCAGATAATTGTTTGGCCCATTTTAATGCAGCTTGTAGGACGCGATTGACGGTTGATCCCAGTCCTGTAGGTGTAGGTGCTGTTTTATCACAAATCGATGATCAGGGAGTAGAACGGCCAATAGAATTCGCGTCCAAATCTTTAACGGACACTGAAAAACGATATTTGCAGTTGGATCGCGAGGCAGTGGCAATCTTATTTGGTGTAAGGAAATTTCATGATTATTTGTATGGTCGTCATTTCACTTTGGTGACTGACAACAAACCGCTACACCACATTTTTAGCCCGAAACGGGGAATTCCACTTATGGCCTCTAGTCGGTTGCAGCGCATTGCTTTAACCTTATCTGGTTATCAGTTTGACATATGTCATATAAAGTCAAAAAGTAATGTAGCGGACTATTTTTCTAGATATCCCAGGGAATGTAATGTTGATGTGAAAAAATTTCCTGACGACGTGTACCTTACTTACTTGCAGAATCGGTTAGAAGAAGATACGTTTTTAGATTTTGAAAGAATAGTTAAGGGGACAGAAGAGGACCGGTGGTTGCAGACAGTCAGAAGAATGATTAGATCTGGATGGCCTGATCGTTGCCAGGACTCTGAACTATTGCCATATTTTGTAAGACGAAAAGAGTTATCAGAGGAAGGAAATTGTATATTTTGGGGGTATCGGGTCGTTATTCCCACCCGTTTAACTGCAGATGTGGTTAAGTTTTTACACGCTTCCCATATGGGTGTGATTAAAATGAAGGCAATGGCTCGTGAGTGTTGCTGGTGGCCCGGACAGAGCAAGGACTTGGAGGAAGTTACTCGGGCTTGTGAGGCTTGTTTAATGACTCGACCTGGCCCACCCAAACAGATACTGATTCCTTGGCCCAGGCCTAATGAAGTTTGGTCCCGAATACATATCGATTTTTTTGGTCCCTTTTTGAAACGTTGGTGTTTGGTCATAGTGGACAGCAGTAGTAAATGGGTCGAGTGTATTGACATGGGTACGAATACAACAAGTGATAGAGTTATTGCTGTCTTGCGTGAGCTTTTTGCCCGTTTTGGGCTACCAAAATATATAGTTTCGGATAATGGCACATCTTTTGTTTCCAATAAGTTTAAAAAATTCTTGGAAATGAATGGAATTAAGAAAATAACCACACCTGTAGGGCATCCAGCTACCAATGGCCAGGCAGAAAATGCTGTTAAATTTTTAAAAAATGCATTGAAGCGTAGTTTAAAAAGTGTGCCATCATCAGATTTTGATACGACATTATGTCGGTTTTTATTCGATTATAGGAACACGGTACATTCAAGTATTGGAGTTGCTCCAGCCGCCTTAATGTTCAATAAGAGGAAATTAAGGACAAGACTTGATCTTATTAACCCTAAACGAAAAATTGAGATTAGAACAAATAAGAATGTTAAAGAATTCACTGTAGAAAAACAAAAAAATCAAATAATATATCATAAGGGTTATAAAAATTCAAAGTTTAGGATAAAGGAAAGTGTAATGGTAAAAGATTATACCACTCCAGGAAAAGTATCGTGGAAAAAAGGCATCATTTCTAAGATTTTAGGTAGACAAACCTATTTGGTAAAATTGGAATTTAATAGAATATGGAAAAGGCATGCAAACCAAATTATCTCTTGCAGCACACCTGAAATGCCGACGACTATATTAGATCCATTTCAAAAAGTTAATCTTAGTACAGGACATGTAAATTTAGAAGAAAATTGTGAAATTACAACTAATGGAAATTCGGGAAATGATACTGAAATTTTGAATAACCAGAACGAAAAAAATTTTGTAAATGAAAATAGTAATAATCCAGTTGATAAAATTGTATGTACAGAAGACAAGATTGTTAGCGAAAGTAATTCTGATACTAAATACAACCTAAGACAAGGAAAATTGAAAAAATAAGAAAAAAAAAATAAAAAATTTATTTATATGTAAACGTAAAGATTTATGAATTTTTTTTTTCTCTTCTCAAGTAAAAAAACGAAAAAAAATTAAGAACGGGGTATTGTAGTATATGTATGTAATTCATCATAAAATGTTTACATTCTTTTAAAGATAGAAATCAAGATTATTTATTTCTTGCTTTATTTTTATAATTGTTATTACATTTACATTGTTAGTACTTTCATATTACATACTGTCTGCAATATCTCTTTTAAGTAGAAAACACCTTAACAGATGCCCATGGCAACAAGCAAAAGTTTACCGTTGTTAAATACTGGTTTAATCACGGTTTTCTTTTGTGTATTTGCATACTGCATATCAGTGAGAACTTTTAAGTATTACATATTATTAAAATAATAAGAATTTGTACTCTTTAAGTAACTAGCAATGGAATAAGACGTTATTTATTGGAAATAAAAAATGAATAGCATATTAAAATAAATACATACACTGCTGTTGAGTTTATTACAACATGTTTGCACAATTAGCCTAAGGGGTTACATAAATTTGTCTCGAATTTAGTTAAAATTTCATCACTAGGGGTCGAGCGAAAACGTTACGCACTTATAACACCAAAACTAAAGTTATGTTGAATACGAAGAATTAAATTGTTAGAATTCTCGCCCTTTTTACCTATATATATATATATATATATATATATATATATATATATAGCTTTTTTCGAAGTTTTTCATTAACAATATCTCACAAACGGGTTAACCGATCTCGACAAGATTTGCGGTGATCTATGTGGGTTCTTAAAGTTATTGAATTGTGGAATCAATGGGAGTAGCAGATAAAAATTTAATATTAAAAATAACCACTTTGAAAACGGTTTTTTTCAATTTTTTTAATATCTAGAAATTTAACGGTTCTAACCGGTTAAAATTCATAGGTTTCAATTCATATATCAGACGTTTCACTGATCGATTCCACAATCTAATCAGCTCCTTGAATTTACCTCAAACCACAAATGTGTGAGTTTTCATATAAATTCTCAAATGGTTTATAGAAGTCTTTTGATAAGTTTGAAACTTTTTAAAACTGTGGTTGAAGTCTACTGATGATTTGGTACAAAACGCCAATGAATACATTTCATATTATTATGAGTTTTCATTTCGAAAGGCGCCGTGATATCAACACCAGTGGCAGTAAATAGTTTATCCATAGTAACGCGTTAAGGAGGAAGAGCAGCCATTATCTGACTGTATGAACGTTGCCTATAAATAATGCAACGTTTGCAACGAGGAATTGTCTTACGAATTCAAACTCGTAATCACAGGTTCCAATTTCATATCTACATATATACTCGAAGCGTTAATTAATTACCATAGTGAATGGAAAGAAAGTGTATGAATTCTCATAAAAATTCAACAAGAGTGAGGAAGAATAATAGGGTACTGTTCACGAAAGGACATTTAATCTCATCACGTTACTTTCATCAAGAAACGGATTAAATGTTATTAACGAAATTTTCGATGGTAAAGGCATTTTTATTTCAAAGGCGTTTGTATTCTTCAGCATAATAGGCTTTCTTAGCAACAATAGTCAAACGTAATCTGTCAACTTTGAATTCCTTTAAATAAAAGCAGTTTTCGTACTAAAACGTCATTTATGAGATGAAAGCGTGGCATAGAAAAATGTATCCAAAATATTTCCAAATTTTGAAATATAAGCTTGAACCTTGACACTTTTACTTTTAACGTCAGTATTGAAATATTCTAGGGTGGGAATATTCCAATTATTTTTGTTTTGGCTCAATCATGGTTGACAGTGTCACCAGAGCTCACTTTCCGATGAAGTGCGTGGATCTTTCCCCGGCTGTCTAACTCGGCAGCATTATGATAATTTCTGGACTAACCCATCCAAGGGATTAAAAACATTTTGAAATTGCAGAGAATACTTCTTTCTTTCTATATCCTGTTTTGACTTCTAGAGGACATACCTTGGAAAAGAATAAATCTAGCTGATCATTTTGAACAACGAGATTCTTCAAACTTCAAAAGCTTTGCATCAACTAAGTGTTCTGATGGCAATCATGCAACTTTCTTCGCAGTCCAATTTCTAAGATAAGCTGATAACAGATGCAGAAATTAGTTGGTTGCTTGAGAGATAGCAATAAAAATATCGTCTGCTCCAGTTGAGACGTACATTTACTTTTCAAGAATTTTCGCTGCAATGGGAAACATTTCTTCATAATCCTGTGCCAGTTGCAATAGTGTCTGAATTGTTAAATAAGGAGCACAATTTAACTCAAACTTGTACTCCTCTATGTTCTCGTCAGGTGAAATACGCTAATTCATTGTAAAGAAGCTGAATTTGCCTATAAATTTTAAATGTATTCCAATTAAAAATGAGCACGAATACCTGCTAACGCAAAACCAAAGCAATTAAATCCGGCTGTACCGTAGGTACGAAAAACAGACAGTCCGACTTAATGCACTCAGGTTAAATTGCCGGACGATGTGTTAAATAGTGTGAGATAATTATGGTTTGGTCAATGGGTTTAACGGGTCGCTTATATCCCACTTTCAATGACATTATGCCCTTTATTTTCAATTTTCGAAAGAGAGGCCTTACATTTTGATATTTATAAGCTTATATGACGAGGAAAATCTGGCTTAAAAGGTAATCATGCAATATACCTACCACTTGAATCCCGTTGGGTGGTATTTTTGTAGAATTCCTCACAAATATTATCAGATTGAGATATAAGCTTTCAGCTCGGGACCTTCTCCAATTCTCAAAGCTTAAACCGATGTTTGCGTAAATTGTCTTCTTCATAAAATGTGACAAAAGTAGTAAAAACATGAATTTAATTATTTTTTGAAGAACCTATGCGCCCTGTCGAAATCGTCCATAAGGCGAACTTCACCCAGAATTATGCTTGGATACAAGTCAGCTGCTTATAATGTAGCAACAAGCCTGCTTTTATAAAAATTAGAATCCGCTTACTACAGTTTGTTCAACTTACCAGTTTTTGATGAAGGATAAACAAACCAGGGCAAATTTTGCTAAATCGAAGGTTAAACAAGAGCATAGATTTCTAAATCGGTATCCTTATCCAACTCTGAACCAATCGTAATTGAAACAACTTTTGAAACCTAATAAAAGAGCCCTTCACAGGAAATCTTTAGATTTAAAGAATGTGACGTAACTCTCACTTGATTTCGCTGGTGTTCTGTAATGAATGAAGCTTCTGGTCCTAGATCAATCAATGCCCTTGCTGGATAATTAGTATTCCTACATATGATTGGTACCATAGCAGTCCCCAATATCACAGATGAACTCTATGCAATATGAAATAGGTACCGACTGAAGTTTGTGGGAGCTACTGCAGAGGTTATGGGTCTCTTTTCAAGTGGACCAGAAGCAGGGTTTAAATTCAAAGTATTTGAAGTTGATGTACTTGCTGAATTATTACCAGCATTAACTCGACTCTTCTCGATGAAGTACAGTGTGATGTTTTTGATTGCATTTAAAACAGAGGTGAACACTTATAGAATATTCAAAAATCCTGATAGTAGAACATCTCTCACTAATCGATAAATTTTTAAATCAACGACAAAATCTTAAGACATAATGCACAATTATTTCCTGAGCTCTTAGTTGAAACATGTGCCTTAATTTTCTTCCGCTAGTAAGATCACGTACATAAACAAGTGTCTGAATTCAATCCGTCAAGAACATTCCAAATGCCTCCACAGAGAAAAAACAGTTTTATTTTTTATGCTTTATTTCTACATTTATACCTCTTTATAAAATTTGTAAGGAGAAACTGGTTTCCTTCATGACACTTTCTAATGAAAAGACATTTTAGTTGATTAATGATCAACATTCGAATTTTCATGTGTCTTCATGGTCTATCCACGATACAATTCTTTTCCTTCGATACTATTTCTTTTGTTTCACCACTTGTCTCAATATTGTTATGTCTTGAATTATTGACGTATAGAGCTGATTATAAATCTCAAAAAGGGGGCCAAGACAAATAATCACCAGTAAACACCTTCACATCACGTGGACGTGAGTTCAAAGAATGAGTGTAAATACGTATCACCATTACTACTATCTGATTGTAAAGGATGATTTGGTTTTCTATCTAAATAAAATCCGTTTTTTTTTCTTCCTTATATTTGATAAACAGCTTACATATGAGGCATAAGCAGCTCTATATTTAGCTGTAATTGCCATCGTATCAAGTATCATCACCGGTTTCAACTTCTTTCGGAGATTTTAAGCCGTAAAAACATTTTTCGTACGTCAGTTTGGTTTTCTCCCATAAAAAAGTTGACTCTTCGTCATGAAACTCTAGAGAAAAGACCGTATGGGAGGATACCCATGTCATTTAAAGAAGCTTCAAACAACTTTACTCTTAAATCTTTGGTTCCATGAACCAAAATCAATATTTAAGAATATTGAATGAAAATGGCTTTCCCTTCGGCGATACATTCATCAAAGAGGCATACATTTTCCAATAGCGTAACGGTTCATGTCATAAGAGACAGACGATCACAAAGTTTCTTCCAGATGATGGTGTTCAAACTCTGGATTAGCCTCCCCAAAGTCCAGATTTGAATGTAATAAAGAATGTGTGGTCATACATAAAACGAAACAGATCTGCGCCAAGAAAAGATCTGTAACAAGAAAAAGAGATGGAACGATCATTGAGGTCACAAATGCTTGGAAAGGGATTTCAAAAGAGTTTCTGCAGTCCTTGGTGGATTCCGTTCCGAACCGCCTACAAAAAGTTTTAAATTTTTAATTAATTTAAATAATTATTTTTAGTTTTTATTTTCTTAAAAATGTTATGTAAAAACATGTCAAAATACTTATGCTACATTCTGAATTCTCTTTTAAAATGTGAAAGATCTTTTGTGTTCTAATAAATTACAATATTTGCTACCATTTTTATATACTTTTATAGGACTGGAAATAAAAAAAAACTACTGGAATGTCAAAATAAATACACCGACTAGTATATATATATATATATATATATATATATATATATATTAAATATGAGGTATTTTTTGTACTATTTTTTGTTATTGTTAAAATATTTTATTTCTTATTTAAATATATTAAGAGCATTGTACAATGTTTTGCAAAGAAAAGTTAAGTTAGAAAAACTTTAATATTTCCATGCCGAAATAAAAACTTTTATAGAATAAAATATTTTGACGCTGGCAGTATATAAATTCATATATATATATATATATATATATATATATATGTATATATATGTATATATATATATATATATATATATATATATGTATATATATACATATAAATATATATATATATATATATATATATATATATATATATATACATATATATATATATATATATATATATATATATATACACATATATACATATGTATATATATATATATATATATATATATGTATAAATATATATATATATATATAGTTATATATATATATATGTATAAATGAATATATATATATATATATATATATATATATATGTATATATATATATATATATATATATATATATATATTTATATATATATATATATATATATATATATATATATGCATATATATATGTACATATATAAGAAAATTCTTCAAATTGTAACGGTGTAAATGAGACGACAAAGTTGTGTATACAGTATAGCCGTAAGATGACTCTAGTTATTCAAGTAGATTCTGATCACTCGTTCGGTGCACACGCGCATATCCTTGGAAAAAATTAAAAATACATTTAAAAATTAGCAAAATAAACTTCACAACGTTATTTTAGTATTTGTGCAATAGTGGTCAATAAAAAAAATAAATCAATTTAAAAATACATACAAGAACTTAATGCTGTCCGGAACTTAACAATTATAGCTAGTGCATATTCACATACAACGATTGAAAT
Source organism: Linnaemya vulpina (assembly GCA_963675445.1). Classification (NCBI taxonomy): domain Eukaryota; kingdom Metazoa; phylum Arthropoda; class Insecta; order Diptera; family Tachinidae; genus Linnaemya; species Linnaemya vulpina. Next base: position 80,663,135 of record OY776276.1, on the reverse strand, counting down.
AATCAAAATCAAAACAACCGAAAACAAATAAACGCATCACACAATAACACAAACAATAAAACCAAAGGAATGCGAATGCAGTTGCGGTTGACAAAAAGAAAAGAAAAACATTATTATTAAAGAGAAAAATATTATAATAATAACACCATCAGTGCTGGCACTACAAACCAGTGTTGGCACTTCAACTCACGATGACCGGTTCAGGACTTTTATGGTCCGCCATTCGTATCATCAAGTCCTAATCTTTCTCTCAAATTTAAAAGGCTTGTATTCTTGATGCTGTGTTGTTGATCACTGTTGATGTTTAGTGATGAAGGCCTAACACTGATCACTAAATAACCTTTAAACAGTGACTATATCCAATCATTCGCTTTTGTTTTTTTCCTGGTTTTAATGGCAGGTCGTTTCAGAATTGACTTCTGCAACGTACGCGGGCTGCAGGCAAACTTTTTCTCTGTGTATGCTCAAGTTTGTCTCCATCGGCCGGATGTTTTCGCCTTGTGTGAGACTCAGGTGTCTGAAAATGCTGATCCACAGGATTTTCATATACCGGGGTATCACCTACTATCCCCATTTTTTCTTCATACGGGCCATGCAATCTATATCCGCAATGAAGTCGTGTACCAGCGTCAGCAGCCATTAGACGCGCGTAATCCAGAACTTAGCTGCATTTGGGTTAAATTCAAAGTCAGGGCACAACTTTTGCATTTCGGGTTTCTTTACAGAAGTCCAAACGCGGCATGTAAAATTTATCTCTAACTTCGACGCCCTTTCCGACTTCATATCGAAGATCTTAGAAAATTATCCGAACAATGAAATTGTTGTCGCTGGTGATTTTAATGTTCATATCAAAATCTTGGCTTCGCCATGCGATCCACACAATATTAGAATCCCATAATGCTATTCGCAGCGCATAACCACCTCGCGCAGCTAGCGAATGAGCCAACACATATTTCTTGTGTTGATGGGCATCAACAGAATACCCTCGACCTTTTTCTTTCTTTACATCAAGACAAATATATAATAGGTGTCATCTCTCGGGAACTCGGATCCGGATCATTGCACCATTTCTGCCTCCTTTTCGATTACAGAATTTCGAAACGTTTCCCACTCAGCTATGAAACTTTAAAATATATCTACGAAAAGGCTCGTTGGTATGAGCTTAACAATTTCTTTAGGCATTTCAATTGGAAACTTTGCTTTCTTGACAGTAGTGTCGATGCCATGGCGGAAATGGTGGAAAATATAATATTGCTCAGAATGAAAACATTAATTCCATCCAAGCGAATTTCGATTAAGCCTAAATTGAAGCCATGGCTTATCAGACATGCAGAATTGCTGTCAGATCGAGAGAGGCTGCATTCAGTATTTGGCGTACTAACAAAAACGTTGAAACTGATTTGTTGCGCAAAAGGGCGAGATCTTCGTGTGCCAAGGTACTAAGATGCAAAAAAGCTCTGTACGAGCAGCGTCTTCGTGCTAAAAGTCTTTCTGCTTCTCGGGGCAGTAAGAGTCAAACGAGTAAAGGATAATGCTAGTTCTCCCATCCCGACCTTTTTGAAGGGTGACCAATTATTCACTGACCCGGTTGATAAAGCTAACCTTTTAGCTGAAATATTCGCAAGTAAGCAGCAACCACTGCCGGTTCTCGAGGGCATACCCACAATTTTGCCAAAGACACGATTTCGGGTGGTTAAAAAGGACCTATCGGATCTCAATGTAAATAAGTATCCTGGGCCAAATGGAATTCCATCACTGGTCTTAAAGCAGTGCTTTTCGACGTTAGCTTCTCTGGCAACCCTTTTCAGCACTATTTTCTATACAGGCGAATTTCCCTCGTGCCTGAAGGTTGCGCATGTAACTTCAATCCCAAAAAAGGGAGAGGCTAATAACCCCCAAAAATACCGTCCAATCGCTATTTGTTCTGCGCTTTCCAAGGTGATGGAAATCATGGTGAATTTCCACGTTGTGAAATATCTAGAGTCTGACAGCTTACTTAACAACCGTCAATATGGCTTCTGTAGGGGCCGCTCTGCGGGGGACCTATTGTCCTTCCTTTCAGAAAAGTGGTGATAATCTATACACCACCTCGGCGAGAGTAAAGTAGTGGCTCTGGATATTTCTAAAGCATTCGGCAGAGTGTGGCACGGAGCACTTGTGTCGAAACTTATGGCTTATGGTGTCGGTGACGTCTTCTCTCGATTCTTACCGAGCTTTTCCAGAAATCGTGCTATAAGAGTTGTTATAGACGGGATTTCATCAACCGAGTATAAAATCAACTCTGAGGTACCGCAAGGCTCTGTTCTTTCTTCTACACTATTTCTTATATGTCTAAATGACCTTCTATGTCACACCTTACATCCTGTCTACTCTTTTACAGATGATAGCAGCCTGTGCCATTCATATACTTTCTATGATAGGCCGACATCGTCAAAGATCGACATCGTTGCGCTCAACTGTGACCTCAACAAAATTGCTGAATGGGGTCGCAAAAACAGGGTAAATTTCAATGCCCGCAAGATACAATGCTGCTTGCTTACACACCGACGCAAACCTGATCACGCTGCTTCATCTGTAAACATGGGTGATATATATATTGAGGAATCAGAAGCTCTTGATGTTCTTCGCATGAAGATTCAGTGCGACGTTCCTTTGATCTCCTTGCTACTTATATCTCTTACATTCGACCTAAGATGGAATACAACTCTCATATATGGGCCGATGCTTCACAGTCTGTTTTGAGGTTACTCGACAGCGTACAGGAGAGGGCGAAGAAACTCATAGGTGACGGTAGGGTAGCCAACTCTATTGACTCACTTGAGCATCGATGAAATGTAGGGTGTGTTTCACTGTTTTATTGCTACTGCAATGGGTTTTGTTCCGACGAAGTCGAGGACCTCTTTCCTGAAACGCGCACTTTTCTACGCTCAACACGCGCTTCAGTTCCGGCACACGCATATGTGGTGGATTTGCCAGTGAACCGCACTACGCATTACAGAGAAAATTCATTCTTTGCCCGTACTGCCCGTATGTGGAATAAACTCCCTGCGGAGGTCTTTCCTGCCGCATATAACATGGAGAAATTCAAATCGAATGTTCATAGACACTACTCCCTATATCCTCCCTCCCACAACCAAATTTGCTAGTTCCAGCACAATGTACGCATGAGTAAGGGACATCCCCTGAGTGCCGGTCCTAATAAAAAAATAAAAAATTAAAAAGGAATGAATAATATATATACAAATGTATAGATATTCTATAAAAGTGGCACAACGCACTTAAATACCGGTAATAATACGCTCGCTGAAACCACAGAGGGTTCCAACAAAGCTGAAGTAAATATTATTTAAAATATCATAAGCAACATAAAAACAGTAGAGTGATTTCATAATATATATATATATATATATATATATATATATATATATATATATATATTGTTACAAACATTAGAAATAGATTTAAATAAAACGACAATGTGGCTATATGTACTCGGCAGCACTGCCAATTAATCTATAGTTGTCAAAATGTTACAACCCTGGTCAACACTATATAGATGATATTCAAATTAACGGAAATGGAATACTCCAGAATATACAAGATCATTTAAGGCTGTGCCAACAAGAGTAAACCACAACAACAACAAACCTAGCAACATAAATGCTAAGAGATATTATTCTTAATGATCTTGTATGCAAGTATTCGCTGCTAATAAAGCTAAATAGATTCACAAGTATACACAGCCATATATACGTAGAAGAAACAAAACCACACGTTCATTCATACAACCACTCATAGTTACCATAGGCAAAACACACAGAACACTCATACATTCAACCACACATAGTTACCATAAGCAAACCAAACAAGTCAGCATTGTCATGTATACAAACACACACATGTCAAGTAAAAAACAACCACCATATCCAGAACTTTCGCGAGGTTACCAGACGACGTCATTTTTGCTATATAAAGGCGCTGCCAGAGCTCAGCGATAATCAGTGTGATTTCAAATATAGACGTGTTAACATCGCTAAGTCTTGAGTAGTACAAATACTCGTGTAAATAAAGTGTTGCCGCATTAAATTTCTTAAATTAATTTGTCCGTGTTTTAATTTGATGCAATAAAACGAATCCTTGAAGGATAAGTAATAAAACCGTTTTTTACGAAAAGGTCTAAAAACGTAACAATTGGTGTCAGAAGTGAGATTGCAAAAATAATTAAAAGGACATTGCAATTTAAGAAAAAAAAGGACATTATAAAATTAAAATAAATAATCATGAAATTTGATGAGCTAAAAGTTGAACATCTGAAAAAGGAGCTCAGTAAGCTGGAATTGCCAACTGCAGGTAACAAGGCTCAACTGCAAAAGAGGCTGATAGATGAGTTTAAGAATCGCGGATTGGATATCGGGACATACGAGTTTGAGGACAAAGACGATGTGCAAGTATGCCCTCCTGCCACGAACAGCAGCATGGACATAAATTCAATGTTCGCTGCTATGATGATCCAGATAAAAGGAATCAGTGATGCACAAGGTAAATTAAAACAAAACTCTCAGCAGATGCAGGAGGCACCAAGAATCAACAGTGAAAAGCTTTTGGCCGAAACTCAGCAGATGCAGGACAAGCTTGTTGCCGAAATAACTGAAATAAAACAAAACTCTCAGCAGATGCAGGAGGCATCAAGGATCAACAGTGACAAGCTTGTAGCCGAAATAACTGAAATAAAACAGAACTTTCAGCAGATGCAGGAGCAGCTTGTAGCTGAAACTCAGCAGATGCAGGAAAAACTTGTAGCCGAAATACAGGAGTCAAATAAAGCCATGAACGAGACCCTGGTAGAGGTTTCTGAAGCCATTAACAGGAGGGTGGATTCTATTGAGAATAAATTCTCAGAGCTGGAAGAGCATGCAAAGGAGTTCGAAGAGAAATTGCATGCTCTAGAGGACAAAATACATAACCTGGAGTGTAGCGGCGGGCCAGTACGAGCAGTTGCAGAGGTTTCTGCTCGGATAAAAGCGCCATGCTTCGACGGCAGCGTACCGTTAGGCACTTTCAAATTCCATTTCGAGACGGTTGCTAGCAGAAATGGATGGGATGCTGAAGAAAAGGCTATAGAGTTGTTTTTGTCCTTAAAACGTACAGCCGCAGAGGTACTTGAGACTGTGCCAGTAAGCTGCAGAAACAACTATAATGAAATAATGGCAGCATTGCAGCGCAAGTATGGTGGTGAGCACAAGCGCGATTTATACATAATGGAATTGCGATGTAGAGCTCAGAAGCCTAACGAATCTCTACAAGATTTCGCAATGGATATCGAGCGTTTAGTGCAGCTCACATGTCCAGGCGAGAGTCACCCGTTCCTGGACCATTTTAAAACTTAGGCTTTCGTTAACGGCATACGCGACTCTGATGTTAAACTGGCGGTGTGCGCTACGCAGAAATCCACTTTCGCTGAAACTGTGTCATTTGCGCTGGCTCAAGAGACTGCAAGGATGGTTTTCAAGCCACAGATATGTAAAGTGCGGAATGTGGAGGTTTTGTCTGAGGAGGATAACAACCTACTGGCTAGCGTTAAGGAGGCAATGCGACAACTGCTGGCAGAGAAGGCTATCAAAGAAAAGCCTAAGTGCTTTAATTGCGGAAGGATCGGTCATTTTCAGCGCAGCTGCAAAGCACAAAGGAAGAGAGGTAGATCTGTTTCGCCACCAAGAAACAGCAAACGGGTGTACCAAACAACATCACAAGAGTCCCCGTTAAACTAAAACGAGCTAGCACTAAGGGGCAAGAGCTAGCTCTCACAAACGAGGGCCCCACAATCTCCATATCTGTGATGCAGCAGAAAAATACCAACCTCACTGCGTCCGGACACGTCAACGGGGAAAAGCACGTACTTACCATAGACACAGGGGCATCGCAGTCAATAATAAGGCCCGATATAGTAAAAGGGAAATGCAAGCGGTTAAGCAATATACGGCTACATACAGCTACTGGAGAGCCTGCTACTGTCTATGGTAAGATTGAAGTGAAGGTGACTATAGCCAACATCAACGTGAGACATGTGTTTATTGTTGCCGATATTGTCGATGAGGTTATTATTGGAGCCGATTTTATGATTAATCTACATATGGGACAACAGGTGATGATTTGGCGTAATGTGGAAATACCCCTTGATGTTGGATATGACAACAAACCGCAAGTAACAAGAGTATTTGCTATTGAGAGTCAGACAATACCGCCGCAGTCTGAAACAGTCATATGGATGCGGATGAAGGGAGATTGTGAGGACGATCGGTTGTAGGTTGTAGAACCGGCAGATCTAAAGAGAGAGCTTATAACAGCGAAAGCTCTAGTGAAAACTAGTGAAGGAGGAATAGTCCCTATAAGAGTGCTTAACTTGTCAGACCATGAAAAAGTCATCAAAGAAAATTCCGATGTTGGCCAGTGTACTCCAGCAGAGGCAATAATAAACTGCGAGAAGAAGATAGAGCCTACTAATTTGTCCGCAAAAGAACGTGAACAATTTGAGGAATACGTAGAGAAATGGGTAGCAGGTCTATCAGCGACAGATAAAAATAAAGCCAAGCAGTTACTTAAAAGGCATGCCAGTATCTTCGCCATGGAAAGCCAAAGCCAGGGTAGAACTGCATTGGTTAAACATGAAATTAACACAGGCGAAGCTAGGCCGATTAAACAGCCACCCAGAAGCGTACCCCTAGCAAAGCGGGATAAAGTAAAAGAGCTTGTAAGTGAAATGGAGCGTGATGGCGTAATTGAGCCATCTTCTGGTCCTTGGAGTTCGCCTGTAGTCTTAGTTAAAAAGAAAGATGGCAGTACTAGATTCTGCGTAGACTACAGGAAGCTCAATGACATAACCAAGAAGGACAGTTTTTCGATCCCCAGGATCGATGACACTTTGGACACGCTAGCTGGTACCAAATGGTTCTCTACGCTGGACTTGCGAAGAGGATATTGGCAGGTGGAGATCGCAGGGAAAGGCAGTTCAAAGCCATGCCATTTGGTCTCTGCAATGCTCCGGCCACTTCTGAACGCCTAATGGAGAAGGTACTGATAGGACTTCACTGGAAGACATGCTTGGTATATCTCGATGACATAATCGTGATGGGGAAAACTTTTGATGAACACCTCAAAAACATGGCAGAAGTTCTTCAACGGATATCATCAGCTGGATTGAAACTCAGCTTGAAGAAATGTGCATTGTTCCAGAAAGAAGTAAAGTATTTGGGGCATCATGTTACAGCAGACGAAATCTCAACAGATGAAGATAAAATAAAAGCAGTAAGGGATTGGCATCAACCTAAAAATCTTCATGAATTGCGCAGCTTTTTGGGCCTTTGCACATACTACAGACGTTTTGTGCCGAATTTTACCAGTGTAGCTGCAAGCTTGCATGAGCTGACAAAGAAGTCAAGACCATACCATTGGGGCGAGCCACAGGAAAAAACTTTCCAGAAACTCAAAGAATTATTATGTACGTCACCAGTGCTAGCGTATCCCATAGCTGGAGAAAAATTTGTGCTGGATACTGATGCGAGCGGCTATGGCATAGGTCATAGGGTACTATAGCCGTGTACTTTCAAAACCTGAGAGGAATTACTGTGTGACAAGACGTGAGCTTCTGGCGGTATTGGAATGCATTAAACATTACCATAAGTACCTGTATGGCCAACACTTTACACTAAGGACAGATCATTCTGCACTGAGATGGCTATTGCAGTTTAAAAACCCTGAAGGGCAACTGGCAAGGTGGATTGAGCGCCTGCAGAGCTACGACTTTAGCATTGAGCATAGAAGGGGCACAAAGCATAACAATGTGGATGCTCTTTCGAGAAAACCGTGCTGTTTAGAGTGTAAACATTGTGTTAGAACCGAGCAAAAGGAAGGCGTTGTGTATGTTCGGCTAATGCACGTCGGCCCTGATGAAGACTGGTCAGCGGCACAGAGGGACGACGATATACTAAGGAAAATTATAGCGGCCAAAGAAGAGGACAGACGACCATCCCGGAATGAAATTTCGGCTGAAAGCCCACTCGCCAAATCTTATTGGGCTCAGTGGAACAGCCTTAAGGTAATAAAAGGGTGTTTATACCGCGTATGGGAAAGTGTAGATGGCAAAACAACTTCAAATTTAATAGTTGTGCCATACTCCAAGATAAGTAAAGTTTTACAGGAGTTTCATAATGGACCCAGTGGCGGTCACCTTGGAGTAACAAAAACACTTGAGAAACTGAAGCTGCGTCTTTATTGGGTTGGATGTCAACAAGCCGTAGCTGACTGGATAGCAAACTGTCCACAGTGCATAGCAGCCAAAGGCCCAGTAAGAAGAAGCAGGGGACAGCTGCAACAATACAACTTAGGAGCACCGTTCGAGGGGATCGCAATGGATGTAGCAGGTCCTTTTCCCGTCACCGAACCCGGAAATCGTTATGTACTTGTGGTAATGGACTATTTCAGTAAATGGCCAGAGGTATATGCTATACCTAACAAGGAAGCAAAGACAATTGTAAATGCATTCGTCAACAATTGGGTATGTCGCTATGGTGTCCCAATAGAATTACATTCCGACCAAGGAAGGAATTTCGAGTCTGCCATATTCAGGGAAATGTGCGAGTTATATGGTATAAAGAAAACTAGAACGACGCCGCTGCATCCACAGTCTGATGGCATGGTAGAAAGGTTCAATCGCACCTTAGAAGAGTACCTACGAAAAGTAGTAAGCCAAAATTATCTTCGGGACGGAATTAAAACTACCTGGTGATTGGGAATTTGGTGTTAAGCCAACTGTAGCAGAAGGAGCTATTACGTCCCAGGAGAAGGAGGACTTAAACGAACTGCATGAGTTCGCGCGCAATAGAATCAAGATGGTCAGTGACAAGATGAAGGCTAGGTATGACCGCACAGCAAACTCGGAGGGCTTTATGGAAGGACAATTGGTTTTACTGTATAACCCACAACGGAAGAAAGGATTGTCCCCAAAATTACAGACTCACTGGGATGGCCCGTATAAAGCGATTAAGAGAGTGAATGACGTTGTATACCGGATACAGAAGCACAATAGCCCAAGGTCAAAAATGAAGATAGTACATCTCGAACGATTGGCGCACTATGGAAGAGGTGATTGTATGCCTATTCGGGTCGAACAGGCTTAAGTGGGCGGCAGTGTTACAAACATTAGAAATAGATTTAAATAAAACGACAATGTGGCTATATGTACTTGGCAGCCCTGCCAATTAATCTATAGTTGTCAAAATGTTACAACCCTGGTCAACACTATATAGATAATATTCAAATTAACGGAAATGGAATACTCCAGAATACACAAGATCATTCAAGGCTGTGCCAATAAGAGTAAACCACAACAACAACAAACCTAGCAACATAAATGCTAAGAGATGTTATTCTTAATGATCTTGTATGCAAGTATTCGCTGCTAATAAAGCTAAATAGATTCACAAGTATACACAGCCATATATACGTAGAAGAAACAAAACCACACGTTCATTCATACAACCACTCATAGTTACCATAGGCAAAACACACAGAACACTCATACATTCAACCACACATAGTTACCATAAGCAAACCAAACAAGTCAGCATTGTCATGTGTACAAACACACACATGTCAAGTAAAAAACAACCACCATATCCAGAACTTTCGCGAGGTTACCAGACGACGTCATTTTTGCTATATAAAGGTGCTGCCAGAGCTCAGCGATAATCAGTGTGATTTCAAATATAGACGTGTTAACATCGCTAAGTCTTGAGTAGTACAAATACTCGTGTAAATAAAGTAATAAATAAAGTGTTGCCGCATTAAATTTCTTAAATTAATCTGTCCGTGTTTTAATTTGATGCAATAAAACGAATCCTTGAAGGATATGTAATAAAACCGTTTTTACGAAAAAGTCTAAAAACGCAACAATATGTTATTACGTTGTTCAAGACCTTTTCGTAGAAAAGCGGTTTTCATTTTCTATCCAGGGTACAAATGATTGCAATAATAATAAAACACTGATTTTTTTAGTTTAAAACAACGCGACAAGTCTTTATTTACTTTAGAAATTACTACAACACGTTAACTCGTATATGCTTAAAATTCACTATATCACCTGCTGTGTGGCATATATAGGTAAAATGACGTCTTCTTGTAACTTCGTGAAATATCTGGTGTATTCCCGAGGGAGTCGTCCAAATTCTTTAGCATTTTTTTACCAAGAGCCTAAGAATTTTTTTCGTGACACCCAAATCTATCAAGAGCATAGGGTATATTGGGAATTGTGTCACTATGTTGACTTTAACAGTTTCTAAATCCATCGGATTGTTGCGGAACATTACTGAATGTGCCATTTTTATACATATCATCTTTTCGGCGGTCTCCTTGTATATCGGAGTATGCAGTCACATATTTATTATTTTTCCTACCTGCAAGCATTTACTGCAACCATAGAATATATTGTGACCTACACAGCCTATAATGAAGGCTCGAGCAGGGGCATCGCAAATGTATGCCCTAACAGCAACATTACAAAATTGTGTAAAAATTACAAAATTGTAAAAAAATATTTCCAATTGGATATATACATTTTATTTTTAAATTAACATTTCTCCCTAAAATTGGCTATTTTTAGATAATGTTAGGTCGTCTATTCCTTTATCTAATATAACAGAGTCAATGTTATAGTCCATTTTTCCTATTTTTTGAAGTTGATTTCTTAACCCAAAATGATACTATTTACCTGCTTTAACAATACGATTAATTGGATATACTATTTGTTTTGCAAAAATTTTTTTTAAATTTATTTTTTGGTAATTTAATATCAAATTTACATAAAACCTTCAGCAAATCGTTCCCTAGTCTTCTACCAACGCGTTGATCTCAAAATATTTGCTTCAAACAAAAGCCTAAATCTGTACGCTGTTTATGGTCAACGATATTTTTCAATTGAGAAACCTCTTCAGTAATATGAGAAAGAGTTTGTCTTTGAATGTGGTGGATTTAAGAAATCTCTTTTTTTGCGATATATTTTCCTGCTAGAGATCTAGCCATAATTTCTTGAAATTTGAATTAATTATTTGTGTATATATACTGTGCAAAAATATTTTGTCTCACAAATATATTACTTTCTTTTTATTATATAAGTACATATATGTACAACTTTTTAAATTTAATTTTTAGTCAAAAATATAAAAATCGCTTTTTTATTTTGTATTTTGCTGAACAACTTGCTTCACTCACTACTATCAAAGACTCTATAATATAAAGATGTTCCCGGTAGTAAAATATTAATGGTATTTATGATAGTGACTATTAAAGAGAGTAAACAGTTTTTACTCTTAGTCAGAAAAACTTTTGGAGAGAAATATCAAAGGAGAGAATATTTTAAGGCAGGGGTTTCAGTGCCATACACAATTGTGGAAACAAAACTCACACGTACACTTACGCTCTTTTATTTTGCGAGCGTAAAATATAATTTTTTGCTGAAAAACACTCTCATTCACAGGGAAGTATCGTAAGGCCTGTTATGAGGGCTCTAAATAGAAGTATATTTATTCTATTATGCTATTATATAGTGTGTTTATTTTTTGAGAAAAATTAGTAAAAATATAAGCAAAAATGAGTCTCAAATAAGGCTAAATGAAAGAGAATAAAAATACGTGTGAATTCGATTTGCAAAAATTTGCTTCCTGATCACATCTTGTTTATAAAAGGCCTTTTCCTAGGCCTCGCAACCTCACATTTCGCTCACTTTGACATCACTTTTTTAAGGTATACAGATGTAGAAACATATGTATGTTTGTGCTTCTGTGTATTTTTGATTTATTTATTTTTCATAAAAAATGTATGTGAATAAGAAAAGAGCTCAACAATTATTTTTATAATATTTTCTATAGAAAAAATTTCAGTGTGTGCAAACTAAACATTGTAGAAAATAAAAATATATGTGCATTTGGAAAAAAACAAAACAATAAAAGGACAGTTTTCTTCGGCCTTTGGAATACTATGAAAAAATTATTATAAATAAATAACAGCCATTCTTATGTATATATGTACATATGTATATACATATATAAAAACATACACAACACAAAGTGTAAGAAAATATTCTTACAAAGATTAGAAATAAATTTAAATAAAACAACAATGTGGCTATATGTACTTGGCAGCACATCCAATTAATCTATAGTTGTCAAAATGTTACAACCCTGGTCAACACTATGTAGATAACATTCAAATTAACGGAAATGGAATACTCCAGAATATACAAGATCATTCAAGGCTGTGCCAGTAAGAGTAAACCACAACAACAACAAACATAGCAACATAAATGCTAAGAGATGTTATTCTTAATGATCTTGTATGCAAGTATTCGCTGCTAATAAAGCTAAATAGATTCACAAGTATACACAGCCATATACACGTAGAAGAAACAAAACCACACAATCATACATTCAACCACACATAGTTACCATAAACAAACCAAACAAGTCAGCATTGTCATGTATACAAACACACACATGTCAAGTAAAAAACAACCACCATACCCAGAACTTTCGCGAGGTTACCAGACGACGTCATTTTTTCTATATAAAGGCGCTGCCAGAGGTCAGCGATAATCAGTGTGATATCAAACATAGACGTGTTAACATCGCTAAGTGTTGAGTAGTACAAATACTCGTGTAAATAAAGTAACAAATAAAGTGTTGCCGCATTATATTTCTAAATTAATTTGTCCGTGTTTTAATTTGATGCAATAAAACGAATCCTTGAAGGATAAGTAATAAAACCGTTTTTACGAAAAGGTCTAAAAACGTAACAATATATTAAGTTACTCTATATGCAAAAACCATGAGAAAGAGGATAAATAAGCCATTGGATTTCGTTGCTACTGTCCCGCGCATCATAGAGAAGCACAAAATTTTTTAATTTTAATAATATATGGCGTGCAACATCTTTATATTATAGAGTCTTTGCTTCCGCTTTTAGGTTGTTATCCAAATAAATGAGCTTTCAAAGTTACGGTCACATATACATATAAAAATTTTTGTGTAATCTTCTTCAGGCATTAAACATTTTACCCGCCAAATGTGCCCTAAAACGAATAAAAAATCGTAAACCTTTCAAATGTCTTCTAGATATTTTACACATATTTACGCAGCAATTCTTGCCCGATATTAAATTATTTTATCTTTTCTCACTTCCATTCATCATGTAAAGCAAAAGAAAATTACACACGCACATAAATATTGTTGCTCAATCATTAATAAAGTTTTGAAATGAAAGTAGAATTTTCTGTAAAGATCTTCAAACAAGTTCGTATATTTTTTGCTTTTGTTTTTCTCCACCTTCCCTTGAGTTTCCTAAGTTAAATTTGATGAAATAATCTTTAAACATGTTCGATGACCAACGATCCAACACGTTGGTTTCTGCTTTTTTCTTCGTTTTTTCCCTTACCCCAATAAATATTTTAAAATTTTATTTCATGCTTTGTTCGACATACGTCAACTTATAGTGTATATTCTTTGGTTTTGCTTAGAGCTGTGCCGAACTTCATCAAACGCTCGTTTTTGACAACAACCTCTAATCTAACCCATTTAAATTACATGGGTTTGATTTATAGCTGTGCCGAACTTCATCAAACTTCATCAATTTCAATGGGTTTGATTAGAGGTTTTTGTCAAAAAAGAGCGTTTAATGGAATTCGGCACAACTCTACATCAAACGTTCGTTTTTGACAACAACTTCTAATTAAACCCATTTAAATTACATGGTTTTGAAAAGAGGTTGTTGTCAAAAACGAGCGTTTGATGAAGCTTGGCACAGCTTTAGTTTGATTAGAGGTTTTTGTCAAAAACGAGCTTTTGAGAGCATTTGATGAAGTTCGGTACAGCTCTAGTTTTGCTAAAAACCTTTTAAATTACATCGGTTTGACTAAAGGTTATTGGCAAAACAGAGCGTTTGATAAAGTTTGCAAATATATATATATATATATATAGTTTGTAAATATATTTATATATATATATATATATATATATATATATATATATATATATACATATATATACATATATATACATATATATATATATATATATATATATATACATATTTATATATATATATATATATATATATATATATATATAAATACTTTCAAGAATGCTGGCAGGTGGGAAAAATGTAAGCAAATATATGAAGAATGCGAGTGGGGAAAACAAAAATATAGATATGAAAGGTTTGGAGGGAGAATTAGAAGGCGTCTTTATTTACTTACGGCTTAGAGATAGAACGAAGCGGTAATGAAAATTTTGGCCATTTAATTCTTGGGGTTTTTATTTGAAAAGAAAAGAATTTTGAGTCGATATGATAATGATACGTACGTGTAAACCGTTTTTAGTTTGGTGAAAAACAGATCAAGTTAAAAATTTGGGAGAATATAAGTAATAACTGAAAAACTGCTGACTTAACATTAAATATTAACATATAAGGAAATTTAATCTAATATTAAAAGAAAATTTTTGTGTGAAACATAAGTCTATAAACGGAAAGAAAGAGAAACCAATAAATAAATATAACCAAAACCAAATGTATGTTAAAACGCTTAACAAAAAGAAGATACGAATAAAAGAACTGCAACATTCGCAGCTAATACGCTAAATAAAATTGCGGAAAAGAAAACATAATTAGAACTAAAGAAAGCCGCTAAGGGAGGATTGTAGCGATGAACGTTGTCATTGGAACAGTTTCTGCAGTTCACCCTGAAGAAAACGCTGTGGTCAGGTATCGTGCCATTTAGTTTACCCGGACACACGCGACGTGACCTGTAATGAACAACTTTGTTACTACACATATGTATATAAATTTTTGTTTTGTGGAGGAAAGTTTTATGCGGTCGTAATACATACCTTTTTGCGGGGATTTTTGTTTGTTTATTGCAAAAAGTGCGCGATGTAGTTGAGCTCAGCTAAGTAATCATCGTCGTGAAAGGAGTTTTCCTACAGGAATTTCCTTAAGCAAATATAGGAATAAAAACTTTATATATATATATATATATATATATATATATATATACATACATATATATATTATATATATATATATATATATATATATATATATAAATATATAGAGAGAGAGAATTGAAATTTTGTAACCAAACGACGGAAGGCATTAAATAGGATACGTCACGGACGGACGGCCGTGACCTGAGCGTCATTTTGAATTTAGTTTTTTTATAATATTATACGTTTTTATTTTGGCGCAATTTAAATTATTTTTTTTGCAACGTACATTTAACTTTGTTTGCCATTTCAATAATTTTTTTTAATATCGTAAATAATTTATAATTCAATTAGTTTATGTTTTGGGGGTTCTTAAAACTCTTTAATTTTAATTATGTGCTAGTTCTTTTTTCCCAAAGCCTTATTAAAAAATTCAAATTGATCAGTTGAGGGGTTATAGCTAGTTCCTATGCGCATTTCACTGGGCCTAATGCAGATCATCAGGGAACCTTTACCCAACATTTCTTAGAATAACTAAAGACATTTACTTCAAACTTCCACATTAATAAATGGGAAGCCTAAAACAATTTTGCACAAGCACTTGCAAATAGAAATTACTTTATGTTAAATTGAATTAAAATTCATAGGCTAATTGTTCGAAATTAATTTAAAATCTCAGAAAGACATGATGATAAATATTCGAAGGCACAAAGGAAAGTCAACATCAGTTTTATTCAACTTACACAGCAGAGCAGAACAGCTGTTTTCGAAAGTCGCATCATCACTGCTCATGTGTATATTGTGTTTGTAGCCACTTTTTAGGTGGCTTAGTTCAATGTGATAACAGTTCCTATTTACACAAATTTTATTGTGAAAAAGAATCCGAGAAAAGTATAAACCTGATGTTAACACGTTTTTACTTTAATACCCGTGTTACCGTTTGATTATTTTCTTCATGTCCCATTTTTCTGAATTTTTTGTTCCATCATACCTAAGTCAAACTTTTTTGGTTTGAATTTTATACTTAAGTATATGTGAACGGTTTTTCCAATTTTTATTGGTAGCTGAAGCCTTAGCTTGAATTTGTATGTATTTGTATGGTTATTTTAACGAACGTTTTATATTGCTTTGTTAAATTGAATTAATATTCATAGGCTAATTGTTCGAAATTAATTTAAAATCTCAGAAAGACATGCTGAAAAATATTCCAAGGCACAAAGGAAAAATGGGACATGAAGAAAATAATCAAACGGTAACACGGGTATTAAAACAAAAACGTGTTAACATCAGGTTTATACTTTTCTCGGATTCTTTTTCACAATAAAATTTGTGTAAATCGGAACTGTTATCACATTCAACTAAGCCATATAAAAAGTGGTGACAAACACAATATACACGTGAGCACTGATGATGCAAGTGTTGCGACTTTCGAAAACGGCTGTTCTTGTCTGCTGTGTAAGTTGAATAAAACTGATGTTGACTTTCCTTTGTGCCTTGAAATATTTATCATCATGTCTTTCTGAGATTTTAAATTAATTTCAAACAATTAGCCTATGAATATTAATTCAATTTAACATAGCAATATAAAATGTTCGTTAAAATAATTACCATACAAATTCAAGCTAAGGCTTCAGCTACCAATGAAAATTGGAAAAACCGTTCATTAATGTAAAAATTTGAAATAAATGTCTTTAGTCATTCTAAGCAATGTTGGGTAAAGGTTCCCTGATGATCTGCATTAGACCCAGTGAAATGCGCATAGAAACTAGCTAAAACTCCTCGACTGATCAATTTTAATTTTTTAATAAAATTTTGGGAAAAAAGAACTAGCGCATAATTAAAAAATTTGTATTTCAATTTTTACTTTTTCGAATATATTTTTTTTGGAGTGTTGGTTGAAAAGTAAACAAATTTAATATTGTGATTTTTTAAATTTTAAATTTACCAATTTTATTCTAAATAAATATGTATGTATTATGATGTATATTGAAATCTTTAGCGATTTTTAGAATGGAGTAGAACTTAAAGTGCGGTAAGTAAGGAAGAAGACAGGCAATCCAAGGGATCATTTTTGATTTTTTCTAATTCGGATAAGTGATGTCAAGGAGGAGCCGCAAGAATCCTAAGGGGAGGGTAAAATCCTGGCAGACCAACCGCCAGAGGGTTTTGTCTTGTCTAGTGTAAGTACGTGTGTGGCAGGGCGTGAAAAAAGCGTTTGATTTTGGGCTTCAATACAACAAAATTTGATTTATGTGGAACAGCTGACACCATGAAGCTGGTGTTATAAATTTATTAATAATTGTAACTGCTGACATCTATGCTGACTGGCAAGGACCCAACCGAGACGTCGAGTTTCAGCCGGAGCGAACGCCACAATACCAGCTCGGCCAACAGTCTGGTAACATAGGTGGTCATACGATCACCATGACAGCCTGATATCATTCGAGGCGAATGTAAAATGGATAGACGCAAACATATCATTGACAGGTGCACATATTATTATATATATATATATATATATATATATATATATTTATATATATATATATATATATATATATATATATATATACATTTATATATATATATATATATATATATATATACATATATACATATATATATATATATATATATATATATATATACATATATACATATATATATATATATACATATATATATATATATATATATATATATATATATGTATATATATATATATATATATATATATATATATAAATATATATATATATATATATATATATATATATATATATGTATCTTTATACTTTTGTAGGATTTGGTTAATAATCAATATATTATTGTATGGATCACCCTACAACAATATATATGATGCCAATCGTAATGATAATTCTTTATTTATGTGGAGACTCACAAACTGCAGAGGCCAGACACTGTGTAGAGCCAAAAATATATTTTGACCGAGCTTACATTACATAAAATATTTTATACCTTAACGGCCCTTTTCACAATGTATAATAAAATTAACTCTAACGAAAAATTAGCTAATTGACACTTTTCTTAACAGGCACTTTTTAACCGATGGTTAATCATTTGCTTTTCACTATCATTTACTTACTCCACCAGTACATTCTGTATTTAATATGGCAACATATTAGACTCAAATATATGAATTCTATTTTTTTTATTTGTAAAAAGGTGGACTTCAGTGTTCCAAATTCAAATTGAAAACACTTCTCTTAGAAATATCTTAAGTTATATAAAGGACTTTTATCATTCATTTTATTTCGAATTTATATTCATTTTTATTTCAATATATATACCTAGTTACATAAGACTACATCACGTTTTCGAAAATCCATCGGAACTAATTTCTTCTTCGTCACTTGAACTGAGACTGTGGGGCTGTTTTTCTCATGTGCTCTTTAGAATGCGGCATTTTTATAAATATTTTTGGTAGTCTAGCGATTGCCTCAGAAACTTTTTTTACCAACACGACAAGTAGTCGCTATTGAGACACAACAACTGCTTGTGGCGTAAAATCTTATGGCCATTAACACCATTTGGGTAGTAGATAAAGCATGATTTCTTTTGATTAAAGAAACATTATTTAAGTTGTATTAACGATGTCAGGTATAAATATAACAAAGGAACTTACCTGCCTATTGCGGACTTTATATCATTGCCTATGGCATCGACAATGTACTTTACTCCAGATTTTGATAATCTAAATCTCTTTCTAAATTCTTCACTAGACGAAGATATATGATTTCTACGTTCAAGTACAATTTTTCTCAGATTTTACTCTACTTGAATTATAAATATTAAAAAAATATAAGTGCTGATTGTAATATTTACTCATAACCAAAAGAATTTCTTCGGTTAAATTTAACAGCAACTTTTCGGTTAACATCTGTCAGTTAGAGTTTAATCATACATTGTGAAACACAATTTCAGCTAACTGCCGGTTAAAGTGTCAATTAAAATTTAATCACACATTGTGAAAAGGGCCGTAAAAATCATTTATTTCATATGCAAATGCATATCTTAAATAGTTCGACTATCTTCTGCTGTTATGTGAAATGTCGACTATCTAGGTACTTATAGTTTTAACAATCACTAGTTCCATCGAATAATAGCAAAGAGGTTTCTAACATTTCACTATTGCTCAAAGTTGGGATACTTAACTCATTTCCTTTATTGCTGCTGATCCTAAGCTTAAAAGAAATAGTTATAAACATATTGTTACGTTTTTAGACCTTTTCGTAAAAACGGTTTTATTACTTATCCTTCAAGGATTCGTTTTATTGCATCAAATTAAAACACGGACAAATTAATGTTAGAAATATAATGCAGCAACACTTTATTTAATACTTTATTAAAGGGAGTATTTGTACTACTCAACACTTAGCGATGTTAACACGTCTATATTTGAAATCACACTAACTCTCTCTGAGCTCTGGCAGCGCCTTTATATAGCAAAAATGATGTCGTCTGGTAACTTCGCGAAACTTCTGGGCTTGGTTGTTGATGGTTGTGCTTTACTTAACATGTATATATGTGTATTTGCACACATGACAATGCTGACTTGCGTGTTTTGCTTATGGTAACTATGTGTCGTTGTATGTATGAGTGTTCTGTATGTTTTGCCTATGGTAAGTATGAGTTGTTGTAAGGATGAGTGTTCTGTGTGTTGTGTGGTTTTGTTTCTTCTTCTGCTATGTGTATATGGCTGTGTATACTTGTGAACCTGTTTAGCTTTATTAGCAGCGAATACTTGCATACAAGATCATTAAGAATAACATCTCTTAGCATTTATGTTGCTAGGTTTTTTGTTGTTGTCATTTACACTTATTATTGGCACAGCCTCGAATGATCTTGTATATTCCGGAGTATTCTATTTCCGTTAATTTGAATATTATCTGTATTGTGTTGACCAGGGTTGTATCATTTTGACAACCAGAGATTAATTGGCAGTGCTCCCAACTAGATATTGCCACATTTTTGTTTTATTTAAATCTATTTCTAATCTTTGTAACAATATATATATATATATATATATATATATATATACTTACATATATATATATATATATATATATATATATATATCGTTAAAAAATCGTGTTTTTGACTGATTACAATGCATATCATCAACATCCATGTCCCCACCAATTTTTACTCTTATATAACAAAAATTAGACATTTAATAAGCGAAAACTGAAAGTACGTAACTACAAGTGCAATTATTATATAAACCTATTCAATTATTATATAAACATATATATATATATATATATATATATAATCGGTTTTTTGACTGATTACAATGCATATCATCAACATCCATGTCCCCACCAATTTTTACTCTTATATAACAAAAATTAGACATTTAATAAGCGAAACCCGAAAGTACTTAACTACAAGTGCAATTATTATATAAACTAAAAGCACGTAACTACTTGTTCCTTGGAAATACTCACTAATACATAGTTATTTCAATTTAATTTTAATAATTTATAGGAGTTTTGAATTTTTTCATTATATATCTTATCATAGCCTTATACATATTTCCAAAGCTCCCTTTTTAAGCCGATGTTAACAATTTTCTATAAAGACTACTTACTTACTATACTTGTTATTTGAAATTTTTACTTTGTTAATTAAAAAAAAAATTCAATCAAGTTTTCAATGGTTTTACTTTTCAGAGATATTATAAATAGTTTGTTTTTTTATACGTATTTAACTGTTAACCTTAAAAGTGACAAAATGAGTTCGGAAAGTGAAAATGATTTCGAAAATAATTTGGAAAGTTCTGTAATTAGTTCCAATAAAATTATAAACATTAACAAGAAAAACAAAAATAAACGCAAGTATGGAAAAAAATATCAGGGAATATCAAATGGAAATATAAGCGATATATCGGTACGGCAAATGAAGGGGCGATGCACTTCGAAATTTTGCGCAGAAAGGGTCTGCCCGTCACTGGTTCTTTACGGAAGTGATGCGAAAGAAAATATTTAATCTTTTCTAGAAAAGGTGCTGGAATGAAAAAAGAAATTTTCGTCGCAAGTCTTATTGAATACTCGGAAAGAAAACGTGTTTACGTCGTAAATTCTCGACGATCCAATACGAAATCGTATTAACTGATATATGGCCAAATTCGCAAGAAAGTCTGCAGCAAAATGTTTCATCCTACCTTAGGGATTTACGGCCAGAATATGGACAAAAGATCGAACCAATTCTGAAAGAAGTGAAGATAGATATAAAAAAAGTTTTAAAAAGCTTCAATACCAGAAATGAATAAATTTTTTGAAAAAGTGGTTAGTGAACATACCCATAATCGAATCCCATTATCGGCGAAAATATACAAAAAAAAATTATTTTGAGTCGGACTTTACTACCTATAGACAAATTTTTAATTTATATTTGCAAGAATGTTAGGGAAATGATGAAGATGGGATTATTCCGGTTTCCTTTCCCAATTTTATGGCAACATTGAAGGAGGGCAATTACTCATTATTTAAACCGAGAAATGATCAGTGCGATATCTGCTTACAATTCAAAGCAAAAAAACTTATCATAAAGTCAGTTTAACGAACACAGAAAAGAAAAAGAGATGATGAAAACTGAAAAACAAAATGATGTAGAGAATGCAAAAGCAGAACTCTGTTTGCTCTTCTGTATAGATGTGCGGGCCGTAAAACTTGTTCCTCAAGTAAAGGCTGCCTCCTCTTACTGTAAAATGAAATTACACGTCCACAATTTTTTGATTTATAATATTACTTCTCATGACTCTGATAATTATATTTGGGATGAAACAGTGGGAATCTTGTAGCATCTACATTTACAACTTGTATTATAAATCATTTAAGAAATGTAATAACTCATTTATTATAACTCTATTAATCATATAATTATCTACTCTCATAGCTGCGGTTATCAAAATAAAAATGTTGTATTATCAAATGCTCTACTTGAATTTTTCAAGGAAACAAATTCGACTATTGAACACAAAAACCTAGTGACACACACAAATGAAGTGTGACTCAACACATTCGCTCATAGAAAAAAAAAATAACAAACAAACAAATTAACTTACCATCGCAACTTGCAGACTTAATAAGAAGCGCCCGAAAAGCCTCTACTCCAAATCATCATTGGACTCATCAATATTTTCTCAACTACGACTCAGTTCCTAAACTTTATTCTTCGATACGACCACGTAAATTATTTTTTTGGTGTTCCTAATAAAGACTTATAAAAAAAATTATTTTCTTCTATAGGTAAAAAAGTTGAGGATCCCAATGTCAATATGTTGCGGGTATTAGCGTATGATCCGTCTGGAATAATTTATTTTAAAATAGATATTCCGCTAAGAATCGGTAGAAAATTAAAAGCTTTTGAACCCTTGAAATTACATTTAAAAGGAATAAAAATTTCAAGCAAGAAATGGCAACATCTTCAGGACCTTAAACCATTTCTTCCACAGGATTGCCATTCTTTTTAGAATGAAATTCCATTTGATAAGTAGTTTAAAGACTTTTTTATTTTCACAATTTTGCAAAAAATAAACAAATAAATAAAAGTAAAGAAAAACTTTCTTAATTATTCTATATTTCTCGAAAGATTAAAACCAAATTTAACATGGATATTAAACAATTTTCAAAGTAGTTAGGTGTTTTTGTTGAAGAAAATATTAGTTCAAGAAATTAATAAATCGTTAGTTACGTAGTTAGCTGACGATATATGTATATATAAATTCATCCATCCAAGAATACAAAAAATCGAAGGATGGCAACGTGGGTTAAAAATTTAATGGTGCATTTGGATTGTCTGTGAATAAAATTTTTATTTTCTCTTCTCTCATTGATATGAATTTTGTTACTGTTCGTGCTGCGTTGTGAATACGTGTAAAAAATCTGATTGGTACTCGGCTTCTGAGTGCAATAGTTGAGTTGGACTGCCATATTAGAGCTGTGCCGAACTTCATTAAACGCTCTCAAAGCTCGTTTTTGACAACAACCTCTAATCAAACCCATTTAAATTACATGGGTTTGATTAGAGGTTGTTGTCAAAAATGAGCGCTTGAGAGCGTTTGATGAAGTTTAATAATTGTCTGCTCTTAACAGAGCAAAAGGAATATTTTATGTGCGTGTGTAATTTTCCTTCCTATACATGATGAATAAAAGTGAGAAAAAAAAAATTAAAATCGGGCAGAAAATGCTGCGTAAAGATGTGTAAAAGATCTAAAAGACATTTTAAAGGTTTACGATTTTTTAAGTTTCCATCTTCAGAAAAAGCCTTTGGTTACTCCTCGACCAGAGAAATATTCTGAAAACGTAAAGAATTTAGCTCAAAATATAAATTAGAAGTCATAATCTAAGAAACAAAATAAACATTAACTTACCGCATATTTCCATCCTGAATCGGTGGGCACCAATAAAATTTCTTCAACCTGGCTTATATAATACTGTGTTTGAGGTCGTAAAGCAAATATGCGCACAGTTGGATAAAAGAGATTCTAAGTATATGATTTTGGTTATGGACGAAATGAGCATAAGAAAAGAGTTAAGGTATAATCAGAGTTTAGATTTAATAGATGGATTCGAAACAACAGGTTTTTTTAGAACTAAAAGTATTGGTACTCATGCGTGTGTTTTTATGATAAAAGCATTGATTTCTAATTGGAGTATAGTTCTAAACTACTTTATTTCCCAAAACGACATACCTTCGGATAGTTAAGTAATATTGTTAAAGAAAATATATAATATCATGCTTTGAAAAGCATTGGTATAAACATTTGTGTTCTTGTATGTGATCAAGGCTCAACTAACAGAAAATGTTTTTCCAACCTGAAGGTGTCTGTTGAAACTCCATTTTTTTAACCAAATGGCAAAAAAGTTTTTTGTGTGTATGATTTCCCGCACTCAATAAAATCTTTGAGAAAAGGGAGGCTGAAATGTGACCTTCAAACACCTGATAGAACAGTAAGCATGAAAGTAATAAAAGAGCTATGCGAAATAAAACGGCAACACATATACCCCAACACATTAGAATAAATGCGTGTCAAATTCGCAACCAGAATTTTTAGCAGAACTGTTGGAGCTGCTATTAAAACAATATGCAAAACAACACAATTCAAGAGCTGTTCCGCAGAAGCGGCCTTTTCAACAGCTTAGTTTGTGGAAAAAATTTATAAGATCTTCGATTATCTTAATAGTGGTTCCCTTTATGGAGATAACTGCCGTAGATCTGCAGTTCAACTTAACAATGAACCTCCCAAATTTATACAAAACTGTATCGAATATCTGGATGACGTGGAAGTCGTTGACAAGAAGAAGCGTGTTTTTTTATTTAAATGGTATGAAGCTCACTTTGTTAATGACATTTTAAAAGAAGGTAGTTATTTATATTATGTCGTGACAAAATCTCATAATCAGGATAAGTTAGAAAATATATTTTCTGTATTGCGGCAAAAGGGAGGCAACAATAACAACCCTTCCCTAGTCGACTTAAACACTATTGTGACAAAAGTTATGGTTGCTAAAATTGTTCAATCAAGTATTTCCAGTAACTGTGAATTTGAACAAAGTGAGATTGACCAAATTGATATTTATGATATATGTTTACCAAAAAGTAATGATTAGTAAACATAGTAAAACAGGATCTAATGAAATTTTTGATTTTAATTTTGACGACGATATGATAAACATATATTTTGGACTGGTTTCAGTGAGATACTTCGTTGAGTATATTGCATTAAAAATTATTCCAAAGATCTAATGAGAAAAATGCTGTGATGAGCTTAGGAAGATGGATGAAAGTAGTAGTGAACTGTATGTGCAAGGACCATTAAAAATATTAAATTTCAGCAATTAAATTTGAAATTTTTCAATTTTAATTGCCAAAATTCTCAAATTTCACAAAATTCTCAAATTTCATTTTGTGTGTGTTCGTGTGTGTATTTTTTCCCACGGTTTAATAGGGGCGTTCACATTGTTGTTTTTTTAATATAATGTTGGGGTAGGCGTGGGATTTTTGTCTGTCCATATGTGACCTTAAGAATACATGTCCGTCCGTATGTGAGCGTGGGAATTTGTGTCTGTCAATATGTGACCTTGAGAATATATGTCCGTCGGTATGTGAGCGTGGGAATTTGTGTCTGTCCATACATGTCACCTTGAGAATACATGTCCGTCCATATGTGACCTTGAATATACATGTCCGTCTGTATGTGAACGTGGAAATTTCTGTCTGTTCATTTATACTGTGTACGCCTGAATTACACTATTTAAAAAGTGTAGTAGTTATATATGGATACCCTTAATGTTTGTGGTTCGTTCCTTCTTGCTGGAGTGAGATTTTTTCTTTTATTTTTTTGCTTATTAAAATTTGGTGTGTTTACTTAAGATTTGTCGTCCAACAATTCAGTGTTTTTTTTTTTACTTTTTTGCTTGCAATGCTTGAGTCTGGAGGAATAATTTGATTATTCTGATCTTGAAGACGTTGTGAAAAAAAAAATTACTATTGCACAAATATTGAAACTGATGCTTTGTTTATTTTATACATGACGATCATCGATGGATTTTATTTGGGGATCTGGATGGTGGTGCGATTTCTGTATTTTGTAGAATATGAATATTTATGCTATGTTTAAGTGTGTGTGTTTTTTGTGCTCTGAGTGGCGGTTGGAATGTCTGCCTGTCAAACAGTCTGTGTATGTGACGATTTGTGAGTCTGTATGACAGTCCGCTTTTTTGCATTCCTGGTCAGTAAAAAATGTGATAAGATGTACATGTTCATGCGTACATAAATATCTACAAATTTATTTCATTTACGCATATACATACAAACAAATAATAAGCGTTTATTCCTTGTGCCCAAATATTCCCTTGACCATTTGAATGAATGAATGAACTATTGTGTATGTTTGTTTGTGTGTTCTCTGAAAAAAAAATATGTATGTAGGTTTTTATTTGAAATAAAAAGGCATTTATTTTAATTTTTATAAGCATTTATTTAAAAGTTTGTTAACACTTTCATTTTTAAGTAAAATTGCATTCCTTAAGGCACAAACACCACAGTCGTGATAGCTACAATAGAGATATATTGAATGCTTAGTTTCCATTTGTTTGAAATTAATGCAATGTCTTCAATGTTATAAACTGATTGATGAATAATTTTTTCCAGCCATTTTTTCTTCTCTCCCCCTTGTGAATTTCTTATATTCGATTTTAAAAACTTACAAACGCTTTGAAATGAGACTGATCCATCATTCCAGTTAATATGATGATAGTTTTTTGTTAACCAAACTGCTTCTCTCTGTTTTTTGGCTGATAAACATGCGAAATCAAAAGGAGGTTTTATGATGAAATTGAACCATTCCTTGTTGCTGAAAACTACAGCTAGTTCTTTTGCGATGAAGTTATTTGAATTAGTTTTGAAACCTTGCAAGTCTACAAAAACAATATCACCATCCATGTTATTTAATTTATAAGACCTTCCGGACTTGACCTTTTATTGGTATGTATTCTATTACGCGGTCATGAATAAGAACGCAGTAAGCTGATGTTTTTGCTGGAATATTTGTTGCTGTTTCAAATTCAATTTTTATGTCGATTGGTCCGGTATTGAGCGTTTCGTTTTGGTGACTGACATCAACTACAATAATTGGAGCGTTATTTTTAAACTCTTGACCTGTTAAAAGAGGTTCGGGTTGTTTAATGTAGTAGCTTTGTTGGAATCTTAGATACATATCATATAGAATCGCATAGCGCTCATTTTTGAATTTTATATTAAGATCGTCATATGGGTAAGAGCTTGAGTTTAAATGTACTTTTAATTTAGTAAGATCACAATGAACAAACTTGTTTTCTTGTTGAAAGGCAATCAAGACAAAACGAGGGCGTTCTTTATTAGCGGCCAGTTTAACATTCCATATGTGATTGGTTCCCGTATTAAGGTGTGGATTCATATGACAATCCCAACTACGGAATGCCATTGGTATAGCAGCACCATTATTAAGTATTTTGATCATATTAAATTTACTATGATCAGATAATTGAACATGTGGAATTCTCCATGATATTAGTGAAATTGTAAGTTTTGCTTTCTCAGTGGAAACATTCGAGTGTACAAGATCTTCATCGTTCTTATTACGCATGAGAATCAATTCATGTTTACCATTTAATAAAACTTTATTGTAGTCTTCAGCGAATCCTAAAAGAGGTTTGAGTGGTACATAGAAATTAAAATTTCCATTTTGAAGATCTATTTTATCAAGTTTATTCCATCCAGTATTTTGCAACACAACGCTTTCCGTAGGTGATAAAGAAACCAAATTTTTTATGGTACTGGTGGCTCCCAAATATCTTGTATGACCAATTTCAATACCATTCAGTTCATAGCGGATTTCATCAAAGAGATATGCAACAAAATTATTTTTCAACTGAAAGTTGGGTGCAGATTTCGTTGTTTTTTCGTCTACAACAAGTCCTTCCACATATATATAGCTTTCACTGGGTAACACATATAGATCTTGGTTTTGTATTGAAATTCTTATTTCATCGTTGTTGTTAAAAGACTGAAGGTATGGTATGTATGTGTGATAATCTCTTTGATAATATTTTCGTCAGATAATGGTTTATCTAAAACGTCTATTATTGAACTCATTTTGTTTTCAGTTTAAAGTTCAGTGACTTGAGAAAACTCGTGTTTGCTGCTGTAAGCGATTTTTGACGAACAGATCTTTTCAGTTGTTGCTTAGGTTGTAATGTTTGAGGATTAGATGTTGCTGTAGTATTCTTCGATATACTCGTGTTGTATACTATCATTATTTAGTTGTCCTTAAATGTATTCGTATTGTAATTTCCTCTCCTCTGAAATTAATTAAGTCGCCGTTTTGATCAACCACGCGAAGAGCTATTGAACTTATCTCTCTGGAGTTTACTGGGAAATAAATAAGATTTTGCTTTAGAATTATTCATATAAGTATTAACCGCATTACTGCTTTCAATCCTCAAGAGATTCACCTTAAAGATATTCACTGGAAGATCAGAGTAATGTTCTTTGTTTGGCGTTAATATTCTGCTATTGAATGTAGACTTACCTATTGTATTTTCTTTATTAAAATATATTGGTTCCTTAGAGCTGCTGACTTTGACTTGCATTGTATTGTTATTAGCTTCAATCAACATTTTGTTTTCTGGTCTATATCGTTTGTATTGTTCTTCTATATAGTCAACTATATGATTTAATTCATAAGATCCGATCGGTATTTCAATTACAAGTTCACCGATATGAAATATATTGTTGTATTCGGGATACTGTTGTATGAATGAAAATCAGTTAGGGCACATTCATAGGTTCCGTTTAAATCAATAGGAGGAAAATAATTAGCAGATAGCTCTGATGAATTGGAGGTCAGAGTAAAAGTAGTAGGGAACTGTATGTGCTGCGACCATTAAAAATATTAAATTTCAGCAATTAAATTTGAAATTTTTCAATTTTAATTGCCAAAATTCTCAAATTTCACAAAATTCTCAAATTTCATTTTGTGTGTGTTCGTGTGTGTATTTTTTCCCACGGTTTAATAGGGGCGTTCACATTGTTGTTTTTTTTAAGTAAAATGTTGGGGTAGGCGTGGGAATTTGTGTCTGTCCATATGTGACCTTGAGAATACATGTCCGTCGGTATGTGAGCGTGGGAATTTGTGTCTGTCCATATGTGACCTTGAGAATACATGTCCGTCGGAATGTGAGCGTGGGAATTTGTGTCTGTCCATATGTGACCTTGAGAATACATGTCCGTCGGTATGTGAGCGTGGGAATTTGTGTCTGTCCATATGTGACCTTGAGAATACATGTCCGTCGGTATGTGAGCGTGGGAATTTGTGTCTGTCCATATGTGACCTTGAGAATACATGTCCGTCGGTATGTGAGCGTGGGAATTTCTGTCTGTCCATTTACACTGTGTACGCCTGGTGAATAAAAAAATTTTGAAGCATTTTTAGGAATTACACTATTTAAAAAGTGTAGTAGTTATATATGGATACCCTTAATGTTTGTGGTTCGTTCCTTCTTGCTGGAGTGAGATTTTTTCTTTTATTTTTTTGCTTATTAAAATTTGGTGTGTTTACTTAAGATTTGTCGTCCAGCAATTCAGTGTTTTTTTTTTACTTTTTTGCTTGCAATGCTTGAGTCTGGATGAATAATTTGATTATTCTGATCTTGAAGACGTTGTGAAAAAAAATTACTATTGCATAAATATTGAAACTTATGTTTTGTTTATTTTATACATGACGATCATCGATGGATTTTATTTGGGGATCTGGATGGTGGTGCGATTTCTGTATTTTGTAGAATATGAATATTTATGCTACGTTTAAGTGTGTGTGTTTTTTGTGTTCTGAGTGGCGGTTGGAATGTCTGGCTGTCAGACAGTCTGTGTGTGTGACGATTGGTGAATCTGTATGACAGTCCGCTTTCTTGCTTTCCTGGTCAGTATAAAATGTGATAAGGTGTACATATTCATGCGTACATAAATATCTACAAATTTATTTCATTTACGCATATACATACAAACAAATAATAAGCGTTTATTCTTTGTGCCCAAATATTCCCTTGACCATTTGAATGAATTAATGAACCATTGTGTATGTTTGTTTGTGTGTTCTCTGAAAAAAATAAATATGTATGTAGGTTTTTTGTTTGAAATAAAAAGACATTTATTTTAATTTTTATAAGCATTTATTTAAAAGTTTGTTAACACTTTAATTTTTAAGTAAAATTGCATTCCTTAAGGCACAAACACCATAGTCGTGATAGCTACAATAGAGATATATTGAATGCTTAGTTTCCATTTGTTTGAAATTAATGCAGCCAATGTCTTCAATGTTATAAACTGTTTGATGAATAATTTTTTCCAGCCATTTTTTCTTCTCTCCCCCTTGTGAATTTCTTATATTCGATTTTAAAAACTTGCAAACGCTTTGAAATGAGACTGATCCATCATTCCAGTTAATATGATGATAGTTTTTTGTTAACCAAACTGCTTCTCTCTGTTTTTTGGCTGATAAACATGCGAAATCAAGAGTAGGTTTTATGATGAAATTGAACCATTCCTTGTTGCTGAAAACTACAGCTAGTTCTTTTGCGATGAAGTAATTTGAATAAGTTTTGAAACCTTGCAAGTCTACAAAAACAATATCACCATCCATGTTATTTAATTTATAAGAGCTTCCGGACTTGACCTTTTATTGGTATGTATTCTATTACGCGGTCATGAATAAGAACGCAGTAAGCTGATGTTTTTGCTGGAATATTTGTTGCTGTTTCAAATTCAATTTTTATGTCGATTGGTCCGGTATTGAGCGTTTCGTTGTGGTGACTGACATCAACTACAATAATTGGAGCGTTATTTTTAAACTCTTGACCTGTTAGAAGAGGTTGGGGTTGTTTCATGTAGTAGCTTTGTTGGAATCTTAGATACATATCATATAGAATCGCATAGCGCTCATTTTTGAATTTTATATTAAGATCGTCATATGGGTAAGAGGTTGAGTTTAAATGTACTTTTAAGTTAGTAAGATCACAATGAACAAACTTGTTTTCTTGTTGAAAGGCAATCAAGACAAAACGAGGGCGTTCTTTATTAGCGGCCAGTTTAACATACCATTGTTCGTGTGTGTATTTTTTCCCACGGTTTAATAGGGGCGTTCACATTGTTGTTTTTTTTTATAAAATGTTGGGGTAGGCGTGGGAATTTGTGTCTGTCCATATGTGACCTTGAGAATAGATGTCCGTCGGTATGTGAGCGTGGGAATTTGTGTTTGTCCATATGTGACCTTGAGAATACATGTCCGTCGGTATGTGAGCGTGGGAATTTGTGTCTGTCCATATGTCACCTTGAGAATACATGTCCGTCGGTATGTGAGCGTGGGAATTTGTGTCTGTCCATATGTGACCTTGAGAATACATGTCCGTCGGTATGTGAGCGTGGGAATTTGTGTCTGTCCATATGTGACCTTGAGAATACATATCCGTCGGTATGTGAGCGTGGGAATTTCTGTCTGTCCATTTACACTGTGTACGCCTGGTGAATAAAAAAATTTAGAAGCATTTTTAGGAATTACACTATTTAAAAAGTGTAGTAGTTATATATGGATACCCTTAATGTTTGTGGTTCGTTCCTTCTTGCTGGAGTGAGATTTTTTCTTTTATTTTTTGCTTATTAAAATTTGGTGTGTTTACTTAAGATTTGTCGTCCAGCAATTCAGTGTTTTTTTTTACTTTTTTGCTTGCAATGCTTGAGTCTGGAGGAATAATTTGATTATTCTGATCTTGAAGACGTTGTGAAAAAAAAATTACTATTGCATAAATATTGAAACTGATGTTTTGTTTATTTTATACATGACGATCATCGATGGATTTTATTTGGGGATCTGGATGGTGGTGCGATTTCTGTATTTTGTAGAATATGAATATTTATGCTATGTTTAAGTGTGTGTGTTTTTTTTTTTGTGTTTTCTGAGTGGCGGTTGGAATGTTTGGCTGTCAGACAGTCTGTGTGTGTGACGATTGGTGAATCTGTATGACAGTCCGCTTTCTTGCTTTCCTGGTCAGTATAAAATGTGATAAGGTGTACATATTCATGCGTACATAAATATCTACAAATTTATTTCATTTACGCATATACATACAAACAAATAATAAGCGTTTATTCTTTGTGCCCAAATATTCCCTTGACCATTTGAATGAATAAATGAACCATTGTGTATGTTTGTTTGTGTGTTCTCTGCAAAAAATAAATATGTATGTAGGTTTTTTGTTTGAAATAAAAAGACATTTATTTTAATTTTTATAAGCATTTATTTAAAAGTTTGTTAACACTTTCATTTTTAAGTAAAATTGCATTCCTTAAGGCACAAACACCATAGTCGTGATAGCTACAATAGAGATATATTGAATGCTTAGTTTCCATTTGTTTGAAATTAATGCAGCCAATGTCTTCAATGTTATAAACTGTTTGATGAATAATTTTTTCCAACCATTTTTTCTTCTCTCCCCCCTTAACATATATTTGTGAATTTCTTATATTAGATTTTAAAAACTTGCAAACGCTTTGAAATGAGACTGATCCATCATTCCAGTTAATATGATGATAGTTTTTTGTTAACCAAACTGCTTCTCTCTGTTTTTTGGCTGATAAACATGCGAAATCAAAAGGAGGTTTTATGATGAAATTGAACCATTCCTTGTTGCTGAAAACTACAGCTAGTTCTTTTGCGATGAAATAATTTGAATTAGTTTTGAAACCTTGCAAGTCTACAAAAACAATATCACCATCCATGTTATTTAATTTATAAGAGCTTCCGGACTTGACCTTTTATTGGTATGTATTCTATTACGCGGTCATGAATAAGAACGCAGTAAGCTGATGTTTTTGCTGGAATATTTGTTGCTGTTTTAAATTCAATTTTTATGTCGATTGATCCGGTATTGAGCGTTTCGTTTTGGTGACTGACATCAACTACAATAATTGGAGCGTTATTTTTAAAATCTTGACCTGTTAGAAGAGGTTGGGGTTGTTTCATGTAGTAGCTTTGTTGGAATCTTAGATACATATCATATAGAATCGCATAGCGCTCATTTTTGAATTTTATATTAAGATCGTCATATGGGTAAGAGGTTGAGTTTAAATGTACTTTTAAGTTAGTAAGATCACAATGAACAAACTTGTTTTCTTGTTGAAAGGCAATCAAGACAAAACGAGGGCGTTCTTTATTAGCGGC
Organism: Linnaemya vulpina; assembly: GCA_963675445.1. NCBI lineage: Eukaryota > Metazoa > Arthropoda > Insecta > Diptera > Tachinidae > Linnaemya > Linnaemya vulpina. The sequence continues at coordinate 80,630,327 of OY776276.1, read as the reverse complement.
CAGTTTAACATTCCATATGTGATTGGTTCCCGTATTAAGGTGTGGATTCATATGACAATCCCAACTACGGAATGCCAGTGGTATAGCAGCACCATTATTAAGTATTTTGATCATATTCAATTTACTATGATCAGATAATTGAACATGTGGAATTCTCCATGATATTAATGAAATTGTAAGTTTTACTTTCTCGGTGGAAACATTCGAGTGTACAAGATCTTCATCGTTCTTATTACGCAAGAGTATCAATTCATGTTTACCATTTAATAAAACTTTATTGTAGTCTTCAGCGAATCCTAGAAGAAGTTTGAGTGGTACATAGAAATTAAAATTTCCATTTTGAAGATCTATTTTATCAAGTTTATTCCATCCCGCATTTTGCAACACAACGCTTTCCGTAGGTGATAAAGAAACCAAATTTTTTATGGTACTGGTGGCTCCCAAATATCTTGTATGATCAATTTCAATACCATTCAGTTCATAGCGGATTTTATCAAAGAGATATGCAACAAAATTATTTTTCAACTGAAAGTTGGGTGTATATTTCGATGTTTTTTCGTCTACAACAAGTCCTTCCACATATATATAGCTTTCACTGGGTAACACATATAGATCTTGGTTTTGTATTGAAATTCTTATTTCATCGTTGTTGTTAAAAGACTGAAGGTATGGTATGTATGTGTGATAATCCTTTTTGATAATATTTTCGTCAGATATTGGTTTATCTAAAACGTCTATTATTGAACTCATTTTGTTTTCAATTTAAAGTTCAGTGACTTGAGAAAACTCTTGTTTGCTGCTGTAAGCGATTTTTGACGAACAGATCTTTTCAATTGTTGCTTAGATTGTAACGTTTGACAATTAGATGTTGCTGTAGTATTCTTCGATATACTCGTGTTGTATATTATCATTATTTAGTTGTCCTTAAATGTATTCGTATTGTAATTTCCTCACCTCTGAAATTAATTAAGTCGCCGTTTTGATCAACCACGCGAAGAGCTAGTGAACTTATCTCTCTGGAGTTTACTGGCAAATAAATAAGATTTTTGGGAATCTCAACTATTTTATATCCAGCCGGTACATTAATCGGAAATTCATGTAGTGTATGAGCTTTAGAATTATTCATATAAGTATTAACCACAATACTGCTTTCAATCCTCAAGAGATTCACCTTAAAGATATTCACTGGAAGATCAGAGTAATGTTCTTTGTTTGGTGTTAATATTCTGCTATTAAATCCTAAAAGTCTACCTATTGTATTTTCCTTATTAAAATATATTGGTTCTTTAGAGCTGCTGACTTTGACTTGCATTGTATTGTTATTAGCTTCAATCAAAATTTTGTTTTCTGGTCTATATCGTTTGTATTGTTCTTCTATATAGTCAACTATATCATTTAATTCATAAGATCCGATCGGTATTTCAATTACAAGTTCACCGATATAAAATATATTGTTGTAGACATCCACATTCGGGATACTGTTGTATGAATGAAAATCAGTTAGAGCACATTCATAAGTTCCGTTTAAATCAATAGGAGGAAAATAATTAGTAGATAGCTCTGATGAATTGGAGCTCAGAGTCAATGTTATTGACATTGTGACTGTTTGATTGTCAATAAATGAGGTTAAACACACAGTATGATTTATAAGAAGCAGTTTCGTATTTATTGTTTATTTACTTATTTTAAACTAAATTAAATATTGATACCATTGTTGTTGTTTTTGTTGTTGTTTATTTATTGTATTCTTCCATTTACAATATATCATCTTTGCTTATCCAAGAATTGTGCTCATTACCAAAGCCCAGCCACTTGACAAACACCTTATGTCCTTTAGTTTTGAGAACCTTTTCAACTAGGTATGTATTAGGATATCTGGTTTTTGAAAGTTCTTCTTCATAGAATCCGCCTTTAATAGGATTTCCGCGATAGTCTTCTAATATATATGTTGTAGGATATGTATTTTGTACTCTTTTAATTGTAAAGATTTCTGTTGTCCAATTCGGAGTATAACCTTTTTCAAAAAGGTTTTTATATTTGCTTATGCGTACATGATCTCCTGCATTAAATTTTGACATTTTATACATCTTTAAATTACTGTATACAGTGTTTAAAAGCTGTTTTTCATTTGTTGAATTTACTTTAATCGGTGACATTTTAATGGTGCGATGAATTTTTCTATTGTATGCATCAAGTAAATCTCTATACATATCAATCCAATTATATGAACCATTTAAGCTAAATTCCTTCCACATCATTCCTTTTAATGTTCTATTGAATCGTTCTACTATTGAGGCTTTCATAGTGCTATATGTTGAGTAGTGATTAATATTGTATTTATTCATCAACTGACTGAAATGTTTATTGAAAAATTCTTTACCATCGTCTGTTTGCAAGTTTTTCGGTATTCGTCCCAATTTGAAAATATTCTCCATTGCCTGAGTTGTTCCGAATGCATTCTTTATGCTCAAAGGTACTGCCCAAGCAAATTTTGAGAATGTATCAATTACAGTTAGCAAAAATCGATAATTTCTATTGTCTAAGGAATAATTTCCCATTTCAACTAAATCAGCTTGCCAAAGATCATCTATTCCTTTCATCACAACTCTACGACGTACAAAACGTTTTCGAGCCTGCTTATGCAATTCATTTACAACATTTCTCTTTGAAGACATCTTATTTTTCCAGTCGCTGTTTTAAGTGTGTTGATGCACTTGCACCTATTGATACGAACATGTAATTTTCTATTCTATAAATTTTTTCTCGTAGCTCTTCAATTTCCATATCAAAAAGTGATTTATTACCATCCATTTTCTTATTGATATCCTGCAAATGAGCATTAAGATTTTCTAATTGGAAAGCTACTTCTTGTTGCTGTTTTTTGAGTTCAGTTTGCAGAAACAATTTACTGATAACATCGTTTTCCTCCACAGCATTTGCAACATTTTTGATTCTCTTGTATTGGACATCAATGTTTTTGTTCGTATCCATAAAGAAGCCCAACAACTTAGGCGCATTTTTGGTTGAAATTACTTCACTTCTATCGTTAATATAATGCCCAAATCTATCAACGGACATGTTTTATATAAAAATCTATGTATGTATATAGTTTATACAATTATATTAGCTTCACGTAGTTCTTCAATAATTGAGACAATTTCGTTGTTGTGATTAGTATGGCCTGCAGACTGTGATGCAAGCAGTAGTCTAAGTCGATCTACCAACTCGTTTGGATCATCCCAGTATATATAGTTTGGATTATGAGGGTTAAACTGCATCAAACCCCTTCCTAAATAATTACTTTTTGTTACATCTGATGAGCCTGTATGATTGTCTCCTTTGAAAAGTTTTCCAATAATATGTTTGTACTTATGGGCTATGCTCCCTTTGATTTGACCATCAGACTTATAGCCTCTCCTGTGGGCATTGGTAGCAAGTAATATTTTTTTATAGATTTCAAGCTCGAATTTATCATAGTTTTTTTGTGCTTTATGAAACATTAAAGAAAAAAGTCCTGGCGTGAGCGCCCATATTTGTCCCCCAACCTGTATCTTATCTTGATTTAACTCGATGGTGCTATTACCAAATCTCCATTCGTTATTATTATCTTTATGTGGACCATAGTTAGTATCTAGTTCGTTTCTCGATTGCAATAGTGATAAGTCAGAATAACTTTCTTCATTATTCGCATTTTGTGAGTAAAAGTTATCTTCATCATAATTACTGCTACTTTTACTATTAGATTGCTTAAAAATTTTTTCTTCACTTAGTTTCTTGGGCGTACTCGTTTCCAATTTTATTGTTGAATTCTGAGGATGAAAACTTTCATTGTCATCAATTCCAGTTTCCTTATCACTCGGTTCTTTTTTAACTGGTCTACCAACGTATTTAGAGCTATTGATAAATTCTTTTAAAGGTTCTGTGATAGGCTTGAATGTATCTGTTAATTGCTGATGTGTATCTATTTCACCAGTTTATATACTACGAAGCTTTTTCTTCAAGATATTTCTTGTTGCCACCAAGTCTTTAAGAATTTGTTCATTCATTTTAGCTATCAGGTCAGTTCAATAGGAAGCAGATCAGGTTATCAGGTCAGTTTAACAGCTATCAGGTCAGTTTATCAGGTACCAGATCAGCTTATCAGGTCAGTTTATCAGGTATCAGACCAGCTTATCAGGTCAGTTTAACAGGTATCAGATCAGCTTCTCAGGTCAGTTTAACAGGTATCAGGTCAGTTTAACAGGTATCAGGTCAGCTTATCAGGTCAGTTTAACAGGTATCAGGTCAGTTTAACAGGTATCAGATCAGCTTATCAGGTCAGTTTAACAGGTATCAGGTCAGTTTATCAGGTATCAGATCTGCTTATCTGATCAGTTACAATAATCACATGTATAAAGTTTGAAGTCAGATTAAATACTGCAGGGTGCATTTGATGAACAGTAAATTATATTATGATGAAGTAATCAAATGACTTTCTATAACGACCATTGTTTAGTTCATTATCTTTACTTATAACCAAAAATCCGTATTTTTCCTTCCAACATTCTCTACAAATTCGTTGAAACATTTCAAAGTTCATGTCGCTGGCAACGTGATCATCATATACATGTTTCATATTTGTCGCATCTTGTTTAAACATAATAATTACATTAGCATTATCTCTTATCAAATGTTTTGGAATCCGCGTGTAAGTCTGACACAAGTAAAATGAGTCTACGTTCTTATGACGACCCATACAAAAATATGCACGTATATTGTTTTCACATGCAACATCATCAAAAATCATAATTGAATTGCTTTTAGCTTCACTAGGAGGAAAAACGTCCTCGTTTTCTGCAAATGTGTAGTATCCGATTCCTTTAATTGGTGAAATTAATTTCTTTAGGTATTCATATTTAGGTTGATATAAAGATTTTGAGTACAAGTAAATATTTTCAAACTTGAGACCATTAGGACTTTCCAGCAAACTAATCATTATGTTAGTTTTTCCACAATTTGAAGGACCAACTATTAATGCTCGAATAGAATTTGGTAACAAGGAACTATGTCTTATTTTTTTACTGTCATTTGAAAAAATATCAGCATTATGAACTAAAATATTTTTATGTTGTTTTATGAAGCGCATTTTAATAACTACTTGCTAAACTTGCAAACAATATCTTTTATTGTAGATTAAATTAATATGGTTGTACTTTATAACAAAAGTTTTAGTCACAAACAAACTATCGTTGGAGAAGGTTTACTAAATAAAGCAATAAATTCTCTACCTTTTGAATTACATCTTCCTGGATACCAGTATTGTGGACCTGGCACAAGATTACAAAAGCGTTTAGAGAGAGGAGATAAAGGAATTAACTTATTGGATGCTGCTTGCAAAAATCACGATATTGCTTACTCGAAAAATAAAGACTTAAACAGCAGACATCAAGCTGACAAAATTCTTGAAAATACGGCTTGGGAAAGAGTTCTTTCAAAAGATAGTGATCTTGCAGAAAAAACATTTTCATATATAGTCACCAACGCAATGAAAGCAAAAACTAAACTTGGTATGGGTGTTGAAGCAAAGAAAAGGAATACAGTGAAAAGACCATCACCACGAATTCGTATAAATGACAAAAATCTGTTTCATAAAACAATTAAATCAGCAACAAAGATATTGAAGAAGGAAAAACCACACGATATTAATTCAGCCATTAAGATTGCTCGTAAAGCTATCAGTAAATCTCTTAAGGGGAAAAAAGCTCGTGTTATAATACCGCGTATTATAAATGTTCCAAAAATTGGTGGTTTTTTGCCCATAATACCGATTCTAACTGCTCTAGGTGCACTTGGTAGTCTAGCAACTGGAGGTGCCACTATAGCTAAAGCTGTAAATGCAACAAAGAATGCAAAAAAACAACTTGAGGAAGCCACCAGACACAATAAGGGATTGGAGTCTATTGCTGTGGGAGAAGGACTGTACCTTAAACCATATAAAAACGGTTATGGACTTGTTTGTAAAGATCATTCAAAAAACTATTAGAAATGCTACCCAACAGACCATTATCAGAATTTGATCTAAGAAAATTTTCAAAATATATTCCACACTTTAGAGGAGTTTATATGTTGGATTCACTACCAAAGACTGTAGAGTGTGGAATAATCAATTTGGATTTATCAACAGGCCCAGGTACTCATTGGGTAGCATACTATAGGAACAAGAATGAAAAACAATATTTCGACAGCTTTGGAAATTTACAACCTCCTCTAGAATTAATCAAATATTTAGGTAGAAATATTCAATACAACTACAATCAATACCAAAACTTTAATACATATAATTGCGGTCACTTATGTTTGAAATTTCTTTATGATATAACCAAAGATATTAAATAAAACACAATCATATATATTTATATACATACATATTTAAAAACATTTTCTTTTTTATTATTATTATTTTTTTTTCTTGTTAATTACAAAATATATGAACATAACATATTTTTACTGCCAAACGGGGTACTGGGAGTTTGGTATTAAAAACTCGTTCATCTCGCTTTCTAAGATCAGGTTTCGCTCTCCTTTTCTTTGTAGTCGATATTTATTATTCGAAAGATCTTCTAATTCTGCATTGGTCAATGCATTGTATCGGTTGGGGAGAAACATTATGTGGTTTTCCAGCTCAAGTTGAACTGTTTCCCCATACTTTGTTGTTACTCGCTTTGCACGTACGATAGTGTGTTTGGATAATTCATCTAGATCCTTTATATGGATTAAGGATTTTGTATTGTACGAATTAAATTTTTCCACTAGATCCATTGCGGTAGAAATTTTTCACAACTTATAGCTTTGAACTTTTATTGCAAACTAATCTCGGTTTTAGCTTTCTAGACTGTAAGAAGCTTAACAGAAAATCATTATACAATGATTTTTTATTTTTATTTTTGACAAAAGACGAAGTGAGGAAAAATTAAATATATATATAAGCATTTAAAACTAAGTAGTTGAAAAAGGATAGAGAGATGTCATATATACGTATTCATTTTTTTGAGTCGAATTTTAAATTATTTTCTGGACTAAAAACGCTGACATGGTTTTTTTTTAATTTCATAACATACACCATAGTACTGGTTCGTTGAAAACAATTATTAGTAGAGAACTAACAGTCAAAAAGATCGGAAGTAAATTTTAGTAATAGTATAAAATATTTCATAAAATCATGAGTGACATTAGAAACAAGCTCGCACAATTCTTAGTTGATTTTGAGAGATGTGTAATATACGAACACATGGAAATGGTGAAAATGTTCCTCGATATGTTGAATGAAAATGATGATTTTGGTATAATGGAAGATGAGGACAAGGACGATGGTCACTTTAAGTCTTGTCCATGGAGCCATCCAGATTGTGAGGAGGGGCCAGATACCTGCCGGTGCTCCGTATTTTACTTAAGAAAAATGATGATAAATCATTTAATTAATTCATATTATGCAATATTTCGATGAAACTAAATAATAAATCACCAAACAAAATAAAACAAATTCTGAATGTTTTTTCATTTTAAATATATTTGTACAATTTTTTTGTTTATTTCTCTTAACAATACAAAAATTTTTTTACTTATTAATAAATTTAACTACTTAAATAAATATAAAAATGATTACTTAAAAATAGGGATACAGTTATAGCACTGCTTCTTCCTCTTCTAGTCTTGAAATTTCCCACAGTAGCATGTCAAGTACATAATCAGGATTAGTTTCCTCGATTCGAAAATGATACCATGCATATGTACTCATCTTATCACTTCTAATTTTTCTTTTATCATCTGCATAATTTAATACTACTTTATTTATTTCATTTGTATAAATTTGATGAATTTTTGATTTAAATGTTAGCATATCATCATACACAGTCGACTTATTGAATAAGCAATTTCTGTATGAAGCTATACTATAATTATTAAGAATGCACTTCTTTACTCCTTTCGATTTTTTAATATCACTTTGATGTTGCACACTAAAAGAGTACATTTTTGACCGCAATCCTACAAATTCCTTCATTACCTTTCCACAATTCTCATCCTTCATCATACGCAATACCTTTTTGTTTACCAGAGGAAATCCATATACATTGTCTTTTGGGTAATCTGATGTATCAAACTTATGGTCGAGGTCAGTTTTTATGTCAGCGTAAAAGTCTTCTGTTTTTACTGTGTAAATGAAAGAGTCAGTATCCATATAATTCAGTGATAAGTTTGACTTGAATTTGGGTTGCATGTACCCATAATGGAAATCATACATTTTCCATTTGGAAAGCTCTAATACACAAAACCCTAAATATATAGGCTTATTGTAATAGGTTTTCACTCTATTAATTTCAATCGCTACCATATTCTCAGAAAATATTGACAAACTATGAAAATTAGGTTTAGATATCCAATCTTGAGCTCCTAAATGATTACAGTTTGTCCTTTTCCAGTTCGTAACTATTCGTACATCTTTTCTCTTTTCCACATTCTCCATAGTTTTACCGTATACTGCATTATTTAACAATTTGAAAAAAAATTTTTCAAAAGTATTTTTTGCAGTAGCCCTATGTTTGGTATTCAAGTCTATATAACTTTTCAACCAGGTTGATTGCTTATAGGTGAGAATTCGATGCACTTTCTTTAGAACTAGACCATACTGTAAACATTGTTTAAGAACTCTATAATGTATGACATATGTTTGTTTTGTTGAAAAATCTGCAACTAATTTAATGTGCTTTGTTTGCAAAATTTTCTTATTTTCTGGACAGAAAGGCAGGTCATTGTGAGAGTCATGCAAATGAGAAGGACAGTCTAAAGTAACTTCATAGACATATCCATCACTTGAATTATCACCTATGGTCTTAGGATCCAGATTTAGCTCTTCAGCTGACAGCCATCTGAATCCACCATAAGGTAAATTCTCAGACATAGCCCAACCGTAGAGGTTATTTGCGTCTAAGTACACAATAAATTCTGAGAGCTTTTCTCTATCGAAATTAGGTAGATATTTGTTGTTAGCCTTTGAATATCGGTTACTGCATTGTACAAGTCCACCACGTATTCCTTTCTTGAAGAAATTGTACATATCTATGTCCGTCAAAAGCTCTAGTTCTATATTTGTGTACCTTAGCGTAGCATCCCACGATAGTCCTGGTGCAGTGTAGTATTGACATGGATCTAAGTGGTAGATGTTCTTGCAAACCTTTCTAAAACTTTCAAATATATCTGCAAGTAAGAGCACATCCGTTTTTAAATATACTTCCATGTAATCTTGCAAGGTTTTGCAGCCGAAAGCATTGTAAACTTCTTTTGCATGCTCATAGTCTTCAATCGAGCACTCCTTATTATTGAGATGGTTGAACAAATTTTCCCTTGCTGGAAGTTCACCAACATTCAATTTTTCAAAAGAATTAAGAAAATCATAGGGTAAGACACGTTTTCTTCTCACAAGATCAAACTCTTTTTTTGTTTTAAATTGTCTTTTAATGATGTGAAAGTCTTGTTCTGAAAGATTATTAGCTAAAGATTCTAAGCTTTCAGGCATAAAGCGAATTGTGTCTAAAAATCTAAGTTCAAGGTTGTAGTTGTCGGTAATTTTTGAAAATCTAGATAGTGATATGTATAATTCTTTGTTGAGCGGAAGGACTTTTATATTGTCAGATTTTTTACCCAACTCTTTAACAAAAAGATGCGCGTCATAAGATGAATAATTGTGGAAATAGATTGGTATAAATTTTGGAATTTGAAATTTTAAATTGCATCTATTATGAGCTGCTCCTCTAAATTTACCACTTATGTGGCAGTGATCTCGCACTCTATCATTGCCTAGATATTTATGACAAATGTGACAATTTATCGCAAGGAGTTAAAGCATCCATTTCCCTTTTATTTACTAGATATTCATTATAAATATCTTCACAATCTTCAATTAAATTTTCTACAAACTTTTCTGCTGCATCCCTCCCCGTATATAATTTAAACTTATCTAAACTATCATTATGCTTAGATTTAATATAATAACTAAAAGCACAAGGAATGTGCTTTTTGCGATACCTACTTTTGTCACTTACTCTAATATTAACCTCCTCCAGTATGCATTCAAAGTCTGCATACACAACAAATGGTACATCCATTTGTCGTTGGTGGTCTTTAAACTGCAACACGGCGTTTTCCTCAGACTGCAGCTCCACAACAATTTTCCCACATTCTTCTTTATGTCGCCCTAACGTCCTCTCATTGTGGGTGTATTGGAGGCAGCTGTTACAGAAGACAAGTTTTTTGCAGTGCTTGGTAGTCTGATATTTTAAAAGTCTGTGGAAAGAAAAAAGTTATAAGAATATATATTAATATATTTACGTAAATAAATGTATATTTCTTTACTTACTTTATTATATTTGTTATAAGAATATAATGCTGATATCCTTCAGCATTTTCTAATAATAACAAATTAATATGCTTAGCTTTTTCATTCTTGGTGTTATAGAATGGTCCAACAATCTCATTGCTTTCATCATTGTATCCGAACACATTGACGCTAATATTTGGATTGCTTTCTTCAAATATCCTGATACTCTTTAACGCCAACGGAAACTTTAAATTTTTGAAGTCAATCTCAATTCCGTTTTGCAAACATATGATATCAGCGCTGATGTCTGCAGTGTTGTATGAGCAGCAACGTTGTGGTCTTTTAATATCAGATATATCCAGTGCAAATATTATTGCCGATTTAAAACAATAAATGTCATTATTTTCAACATTTATACATGCCTTCTTACTTTTTAATTTCTCCGGCGTACTTATCCAGTTCGAGCCTCTCACCAATGATGACTTATTTATAGCGATTTCGAAGCGAACAATTCTAATTAAAGTCCATCCTGAATCCCGTTCTTGAAATTCAGACATTTTGTTGTGGATTTCTTGAAATTACTTTGCCATAATTTCCTCAACATCATCTTCAATGCACAGAAGATTTTAATATACTCTCCAATAAGAGTAATATTAAATTTAATAATGTTGTGTACGGCAAGACTATTTTCAAGTCTTTGTTTGATGATATGTTTATTATCCACAATAACATCTTCAAATAGAATACAATTTTTATTTACTGGAACTCCAAATGTTGTAATATTATTTTTAAAAGCACTATTTATTATATAATATTTGCATTCATTTGGAGCTTGAGACAGTAGATCATCCGCAGAATTTGAGATATCCATTTCTACTACATTATTTTGTGTATTTGCCTGATCATGTGGAATAACTTGACTCATATCCATGTCTTGAGAAGGATTATCTACGGGTAAATAGCTTGGGTAATAATTAGGCATATTATTTTGCTGCAACTCTATAGGAACGCTATATTCAATGGGATATGGAATCTCCATAGGTGCTGTGAATTGGTTGGTTGACACTGGATACGGATATAAAGGATACGCTGGTACCTGCACTGGATACTGATACTGCACTGGGTACTGATACTGCACTGGGTACTGATACTGCGCCGGATACTGATACTGTAAATTGTTGTGGACCATTGAGTTGTATGCATATATTGAGGGTTGTATGGACTGTTCGATTTGTTGATATGTTGCTATGGGGTTGCACGCAGATGTTGGGGGTTGTATCGACTGTTGCACTTGTTGTGGTTGAACATGACCTTTGCAATGTTCTAAATAAGATTTTTGGTATTTATATACCTTATTACAGATATTGCACTTGAAAATTGATGAACTCATTTTTTTTTAAATATTTTTATTTGCACTTATAAAAATTATTTTGTCTATAGTGTACTTTTTTATTAAAAAATATATTGATTGCTTGAATAACAAGTAATATTACAGGGATTTATATATATATATATATATATATATATATATTTAAATTCTGTCTTTGCTTAAATTATATGACACACTCTTATTTTTTGATATAAAAATAATATGTTTTTTGAGAATATGTATTTATTTTCTGTCTTAGATTTATTAATAACACATAAGGAATTTTTTAATAGTCACGACTTGTTACTTTTAGATACAAAAATGTACTGAATTTTATCCTAAAAAATTTAGATTAAAACAAATTCGTGAAAATTTTGTTTTGGTATAGTACGCTTCATTCCAACAAAGTAGCTTTGCGTTACTTTGCAAAAGTAGCGTATCTGCTGATAGAAACGGTTAAGATTAAGAAATTAGAAAAGGAACTGCTACGTGGACAAAACATTGTGGTATCTGATATACACAGAATGCCGAGGCATGCTTATGCATGCCTCTACAATACAAAATGTTTAAGGGAATGAAAGTGCTACGTAGACAATATTTATGTAAACAAAAATTTTGATAAGTGATATCTACAGAGTACAGAGACATGCTTGTAAATGCAGATACGTTACAAAGTTTTGAACGGAATTTGATATATACAGAGTACAGGGACATGCTTATGCATGCCTCTACGATACAAAATGTTTACGGGAATGAAACTGCTACGTGGACAAAACATTGTGGTATCTGATATACACAGAATGCCGAGGCATGCTTATGCATGCAAATACGTTAGAAAATATTTAGGAGAATGAAACTGCTACGTAGACAATATTTATATAAACAAGCATTATGATATGTGATATACACAGAATACGGAGGCATGCTTATGCATGCAGATACGTTCCAAAATTTTGTAGCAAAAGAAACTGCTACGTGGACAAAACATTGTGGTATCTGATAAACTACAAAATTTTTGTAGCTTCACAAATTTTCAAAGCAAAATTATCAAATTTTGAAGTTGAGCTTTTATTTGTACAATGAAGCCCTTCTGGTACACACCATTATATCGGAGACTTCAGCGTCACCATTTGAAGGAGTACTTAAGAAAAGCCAGACAGGAAGAGTTCGAGAAACATCTTGAAGGAGATGAGGAGCTTCTCCTAGAGCTGTCTTCGCAACCATCTTCATCTAACCCACTCCAAAAAATAGATGAAGAATATGAAGAGATGCTGACAGGTGACGATGACCTATTTTTGAGCATCAATACTCAGACTGCCGAAGCTGGTAGTGAATCCAATAGAAGTGAGGTAACCAACAAACCGCACATAGAAATATTGGAAGTCCAAATGCTCCCAAAAATTGATGTCCCAATGTTTCTTGCATTATACGAAGATACCAACGATCAATTGTTGATAGAGGCAGCTGACGCAGTGGAGGCAGCTTTATATTAAAAAATATATGTAAATGTATGTATAAATATTACATATTAATAAAAATTAAAACAATGCATATGTTTAAGCAATGGTTCATTCATTCATTCAAATGGTCAAGGGAATATTTGGGCACAAAGAATAAACGATTATTATTTGTTTGTATGTATATGCGTAAATGAAATAAATTTGTAGATATTTATGTACGCATGAATATGTACACCTTATCACATTTTATACTGACCAGGAAAGCAAGAAAGCGGACTGTCATACAGATTCACCAATTGTCACACACACAGACTGTCTGACAGCCAGACATTCCAACCGCCACCCAGAACACAAAAAACACACACACTTAAACATAGCATAAATATTCATATTCTACAAAATACAGAAATCGCACCACCATCCAGATCCCCAAATAAAATCCATCGATGATCGTCATGTATAAAATAAACAAAACATCAGTTTCAATATTTATGCAATAGTAATTTTTTTTCACAACGTCTTCAAGAACAGAATAATCAAATTATTCCTCCAGACTCAAGCATTGCAAGCAAAAAAGTAAAAAAGTAAAAAAAAAAAACACTGAATTGCTGGACGACAAATCTTAAGTAAACACACCAAATTTTAATAAGCAAAAAAATAAAAGAAAAAATCTCACTCCAGCAAGAAGGAACGAACCACAAACATTAAGGGCATCCATATATGTATAACTACTACACTTTTTAAATAGTGTAATTCCTAAAAATGCTTCTAAATTTTTTTATTCACCAGGCGTACACAGTGTAAATGGACACACAGGAATTCCCACGCTCACATACCGACGGACATGTATTCTCAAGGTCACATATGGACAGACACAAGCTCCCACGCTCACATACCGACGGACATGTATTCTCAAGGTCACATATGGACAGACACAAATTCCCACGCTCACATACCGACGGACATGTATTCTCAAGGTCACATATGGACAGACACAAATTCCCACGCTCACATACCGACGGACATGTATTCTCAAGGTCACATATGGACAGACACAAATTCCCACGCCTACCCCAACATTTTATCAAAAAAAAAACAACAATGTGAACGCCCCTATTAAACCGTGGGAAAAAATACACACACGAACACACACAAAATGAAATTTGAGAATTTTGTGAAATTTGAGAATTTTGGCAATTAAAATTGAAAAATTTCAAATTTAATTGCTGAAATTCAATATTTTTAATGGTCGAAGCACATACAGTTCCCTACTACTAGTAAATCTTATTGACATTGTGACTGTTTGATTGTAAATAAATGAGGTTGAACACACAGTATGATTTATAAGAAGCAGTTTCGTATTTATTGTTTATTTACTTATTTTAAACTAAATTAAATATTGATGTCATTGTTGTTGTTGTTGTTTATTTATTGTATTCTTCCATTTACAATATCTCATCTTTGCTTATCCAAGAATTGTGCTCATTACCAAAGCCCAGCCACTTGACAAACACCTTATGTCCTTTAGTTTTGAGAACCTTTTCAACTAGGTATGTATTAGGATATCTGGCTTTTGAAAGTTCTTCTTCACAGAATCCACCTTTAATAGGATTTCCGCGATAGTCTTCTAATATATATGTTGTAGGATATGTATTTTGTACTCTTTTAATTGTAAAGATTTCTGTTGTCCAATTCGGAGTATAACCTTTTTCAAAAGTGTTTTTATATTTGCTTATGCGTACATGATCTCCTGCATTAAATTTTGACATTTTATACATCTTTAAATGACTGTATACTGTGTTTAAAAGCTGTTTTTCATTTGTTGAATTTACTTTAATTGGTGATATTTTAATGGTGCGATGAATTTTTCTATTGTATGCATCAAGTAAATCTCTATACATATCAATCCAATTATATGAACCATTTAAGCTAAATTCCTTCCACATCAATCCTTTTAATGTTCTATTGAATCGTTCTACTATTGAGGCTTTCATAGTGCTATATGTTGAGTAGTGATTAATATTGTATTTATTCATCAACTGACTGAAATGTTTATTGAAAAATTTTTTACCATCGTCTGTTTGCAAGTTTTTCGGTATTCGTCCCAATTTGAAAATATTCTCCATTGCCTGAGTTGTTTCGAATGCATTCTTTCTTCTCAAAGGTACTGCCCAAGCAAATTTTGAGAATGTATCAATTACAGTTAGCAAAAATCGATAATTTCTATTGTCTGAGGAATAATTTCCCATTTCAACTAAATCAGCTTGCCAAAGATCATCTATTCCTTTCATCACAACTCTACGACGTACAAAGCGTTTTCGAGCCTACTTATGCAATTCATTTACAACATTTCTCTTTGAAGACATCTTATTTTTCCAGTCACTGTTTTAAGTGTGTTGTGATCTACTTGATGCACGTAGCTCTTCAATTGCCATATCAAAAAGTGATTTATTACCATCCATTTTCTTATTGATATCCTGCAAATGAGCATTAAGATTTTCTAACTGGATAGCTACTTCTTGTTGCTGTTTTTTGAGTTCAGTTTGCAGAAACAATTTACTGATAACATCGTTTTCCTCCATTTCTTGTTCCATTTGCAACATTTTTGATTCTCTTGTATTGGACATCAATGTTTTTGTTCGTATCCATAAAGAAGCCCAACAACTTAGGTGCATTTTTGGTTGAAATTACTTCACTTCTATGGTTAATATAATGCCCAAATTTATCAACGGACATGTTTTATATAAAAATCTATGTATGTATGTAGCTTATACAATTATATTAGCTTCACGTAGTTCTTCAATAATTGAGACAATTTCGTTGTTGTGATTAGTATGGCCTGCAAACTGTGATGCAAGCAGTAGTCTAAGTTGATCTACCAACTCGTTTGGATCATCCCAGTTTATATAGTTTGGATTATGAGGGTTAAACTGCATCAAACCCCTTCCTAAATAATTACCCTTTGTTACATCTGATGAGCCTGTATGATTGTCTCCTTTGAAAAGATTTCCAATACCTTTTGTACCTATGGGCTATGCTCCCTTTGATTTGACCATAAGACTTATAGCCTCTCCTGTGGGCATTGGTAGCAAGTAATATTTTTTTTTATAGATTTCAAACTCGAATGTATCATAGTTTTTTGGTGCTTTATGAAACATTAAAGAAAAGAGTCCTGGCGTGAGCGCCCATATTTGTCCACCAACCTGTATCTTATCTTGATTTAACTCGATGGTGCTATTACCAAATCTCCATTCGTTATTATTATCTTTATGTGGACCATAGTTAGTATCTAGTTCGTTTCTCGATTGCAATAGTGATAAGTCAGGATAACTTTCTTCATTATTCGAATTTTGTGAGAAAAAGTCATCTTCATCATAATTACTGCTACTTTTACTATTAGATTGCTTAAAAATTTTTTCTTCACTTAGTTTCTTGGGCGTACTCGTTTCCAATTTTATTGTTGAATTCTGAGGATGAAAACTTTCATTGTCATCAATTCCAGTTTCCTTATCACTCGGTTCTTTTTTAACTGGTCTACCAACGTATTTAGAGCTATTGATAAATTCTTTTAAAGGTTCTGTGATAGGCTTGAATGTATCTGTTAATTGCTGATGTGTATCTATTTCACCAGTTTATATACTACGAAGCTTTTTCTTCAAGATATTTCTTGTTGCCACCAAGTCTTTAAGAATTTGTTCATTCATTTTAGCTATCAGGTCAGTTCAATAGGAAGCAGATCAGGTTATCAGGTCAGTTTAACAGCTATCAGGTCAGTTTATCAGGTACCAGATCAGCTTATCAGGTCAGTTTATCAGGTATCAGACCAGCTTATCAGGTCAGTTCAACAGGTATCAGATCAGCTTCTCAGGTCAGTTTAACAGGTATCAGGTCAGTTTAACAGGTATCAGGTTAGTTTATCAGGTCAGTTTAACAGGTATCACGTCAGTTTAACAGGTATCAGATCAGCTTATCAGGTCAGTTTAACAGGTATCAGGTCAGTTTATCAGGTATCAGATCTGCTTATCTGATCAGTTACAATAATCACATGTATAAAGTTTGAAGTCAGATTAAATACTGCAGGGTGCATTTGATGAACAGTAAATTATATTATGATGAAGTAATCAAATGACTTTCTATAACGACCATTGTTTAGTTCATTATCTTTACTTATAACCAAAAATCCGTATTTTTCCTTCCAACATTCTCTACAAATTCGTTGAAACATTTCAAAGTTCATGTCGCTGGCAACGTGATCATCATATACATGTTTCATATTTGTCGCATCTTGTTTAAACATAATAATTACATTAGCATTATCTCTTATCAAATGTTTTGGAATCCTCGTGTAAGTCTGACACAAGTAAAATGAGTCTACGTTCTTATGACGACCCATACAAAAATATGCACGTATATTGTTTTCACATGCAACATCATCAAAAATCATAATTGAATTGCTTTTAGCTTCACTAGGAGGAAAAACGTCCTCGTTTTCTGCAAATGTGTAGTATCCGATTCCTTTAATTGGTGAAATTAATTTCTTTAGGTATTCATATTTAGGTTGATATAAAGATTTTGAGTACAAGTAAATATTTTCAAACTTGAGACCATTAGGACTTTCCAGCAAACTAATCATTATGTTAGTTTTTCCACAATTTGAAGGACCAACTATTAATGCTCGAATAGAATTTGGTAACAAGGAACTATGTCTTATTTTTTTACTGTCATTTGAAAAAATATCAGCATTATGAACTAAAATATTTTTATGTTGTTTTATGAAGCGCATTTTAATAACTACTTGCTAAACTTGCAAACAATATCTTTTATTGTAGATTAAATTAATATGGTTGTACTTTATAACAAAAGTTTTAGTCACAAACAAACTATCGTTGGAGAAGGTTTACTAAATAAAGCAATGAATTCTCTACCTTTTGAATTACATCTTCCTGGATACCAGTATTGTGGACCTGGCACAAGATTACAAAAGCGTTTAGAGAGAGGAGATAAAGGAATTAACTTATTGGATGCTGCTTGCAAAAATCACGATATTGCTTACTCGAAAAATAAAGACTTAAACAGCAGACATCAAGCTGACAAAATTCTTGAAAATACGGCTTGGGAAAGAGTTCTTTCAAAAGATAGTGATCTTGCAGAAAAAACATTTTCATATATAGTCACCAACGCAATGAAAGCAAAAACTAAACTTGGTATGGGTGTTGAAGCAAAGAAAAGGAATACAGTGAAAAGACCATCACCATGAATTCGTATAAATGACAAAAATCTGTTTCATAAAACAATTAAATCAGCAACAAAGATATTGAAGAAGGAAAAACCACACGATATTAATTCAGCCATTAAGATTGCTCGTAAAGCTATCAGTAAATCTCTTAAGGGGAAAAAAGCTCGTGTTATAATACCGCGTATTATAAATGTTCCAAAAATTGGTGGTTTTTTGCCCATAATACCGATTCTAACTGCTCTAGGTGCACTTGGTAGTCTAGCAACTGGAGGTGCCACTATAGCTAAAACTGTAAATGCAACAAAGAATGCAAAAAAACAACTTGAGGAAGCCACCAGACACAATAAGGGATTGGAGTCTATTGCTGTGGGAGAAGGACTGTACCTTAAACCATATAAAAACGGTTATGGACTTGTTTGTAAAGATCATTCAAAAAACTATTAGAAATGCTACCCAACAGACCATTATCAGAATTTGATCTAAGAAAATTTTCAAAATATATTCCACACTTTAGAGGAGTTTATATGTTGGATTCACTACCAAAGACTGTAGAGTGTGGAATAATCAATTTGGATTTATCAACAGGCCCAGGTACTCATTGGGTAGCATACTATAGGAACAAGAATGAAAAACAATATTTCGACAGCTTTGGAAATTTACAACCTCCTCTAGAATTAATCAAATATTTAGGTAGAAATATTCAATACAACTACAATCAATACCAAAACTTTAATACATATAATTGCGGTCACTTATGTTTGAAATTTCTTTATGATATAACCAAAGATATTAAATAAAACACAATCATATATATTTATATACATACATATTTAAAAACATTTTCTTTTTTATTATTATTATTTTTTTTTTCTTGTTAATTACAAAATATATGAACATAACATATTTTTACTGCCAAACGGGGTACTGGGAGTTTGGTATTAAAAACTCGTTCATCTCGCTTTCTAAGATCAGGTTTCGCTCTCCTTTTCTTTGTAGTCGATATTTATTATTCGAAAGATCTTCTAATTCTGCATTGGTCAATGCATTGTATCGGTTGGGGAGAAACATTATGTGGTTTTCCAGCTCAAGTTGAACTGTTTCCCCATACTTTGTTGTTACTCGCTTTGCACGTACGATAGTGTGTTTGGATAATTCATCTAGATCCTTTATATGGATTAAGGATTTTGTATTGTACGAATTAAATTTTTCCACTAGATCCATTGCGGTAGAAATTTTTCACAACTTATAGCTTTGAACTTTTATTGCAAACTAATCTCGGTTTTAGCTTTCTAGACTGTAAGAAGCTTAACAGAAAATCATTATACAATGATTTTTTTTTTTATTTTTGACAAAAGACGAAGTGAGGAAAAATTAAATATATATATAAGCATTTAAAACTAAGTAGTTGAAAAAGGATAGAGAGATGTCATATATACGTATTCATTTTTTTGAGTCGAATTTTAAATTATTTTCTGGACTAAAAACGCTGACATGTTTTTTTTTTTAATTTCATAACATACACCTTAGTACTGGTTCGTTGAAAACAATTATTAGTAGAGAACTAACAGTCAAAAAGATCGGAAGTAAATTTTAGTAATAGTATAAAATATTTCATAAAATCATGAGTGACATTAGAAACAAGCTCGCACAATTCTTAGTTGATTTTGAGAGATGTGTAATATACGAACACATGGAAATGGTGAAAATGTTCCTCGATATGTTGAATGAAAATGATGATTTTGGTATAATGGAAGATGAGGACAAGGACGATGGTCACTTTAAGTCTTGTCCATGGAGCCATCCAGATTGTGAGGAGGGGCCAGATACCTGCCGGTGCTCCGTATTTTACTTAAGAAAAATGATGATAAATCATTTAATTAATTCATATTATGCAATATTTCGATGAAACTAAATAATAAATCACCAAACAAAATAATACAAATTCTGAATGTTTTTTCATTTTAAATATATTTGTACAATTTTTTTGTTTATTTCTCTTAACAATACAAAAATTTTTTTACTTATTAATAAATTTAACTACTTAAATAAATATAAAAATGATTACTTAAAAATAGGGATACAGTTAAAGCACTGCTTCTTCCTCTTTTAGTCTTGAAATTTCCCACAGTAGCATGTCAAGTTCATAATCAGGATTAGTTTCCTCGATTCGAAAATGATACCATGCATATGTACTCATCTTATCACTTCTAATTTTTCTTTTATCGTCTGCATAATTTAATACTACTTTATTTATTTCATTTGTATAAATTTGATGAATTTTTGATTTAAATGTTAGCATATCATCATACACAGTCGACTTATTGAATAAGCAATTTCTATATGAAGCTATACTATAATTATTAAGAATGCACTTCTTTACTCCTTTCGATTTTTTAATATCACTTTGATGTTGCACACTAAAAGAGTACATTTTTGACCGCAATCCTACAAATTCCTTCATTACCTTTCCACAATTCTCATCCTTCATCATACGCAATACCTTTTTGTTTACCAGAGGAAATCCATATACATTGTCTTTTGGGTAATCTGTTGTATCAAACTTATGGTCGAGGTCAGTTTTTATGTCAGCGTAAAAGTCTTCTGTTTTTACTGTGTAAATGAAAGAGTTAGTATCCATATAATTCAGTGATAAGTTTGACTTGAATTTGGGTTGCATGTACCCATAATGGAAATCATACATTTTCCATTTGGAAAGCTCTAATACACAAAACCCTAAATATATAGGCTTATTGTAATAGGTTTTCACTCTATTCATTTCAATCGCTACCATATTCTCAGAAAATATTGACAAACTATGAAAATTAGGTTTAGATATCCAATCTTGAGCTCCTAAATGATTACAGTTTGTCCTTTTCCAGTTCGTAACTATTCGTACATCTTTTCTCTTTTCCACATTCTCCATAGTTTTACCGTATACTGCATTATTTAACAATTTGAAAAAAAATTTTTCAAAAGTATTTTTTGAAGTAGCCCTATGTTTGGTATTCAAGTCTATATAACTTTTCAACCAGGTTGATTGCTTATAGGTGAGAATTCGATGCACTTTCTTTAGAACTAGACCATACTGTAAACATTGTTTAAGAACTCTATAATGTATGACATATGTTTGTTTTGTTGAAAAATCTGCAACTAATTTAATGTGCTTTGTTTGCAAAATTTTCTTATTTTCTGGACAGAAAGGCAGGTCATTGTGAGAGTCATGCAAATGAGAAGGACAGTCTAAAGTAACTTCATAGACATATCCATCACTTGAATTATCACCTATGGTTTTAGGATCCAGATTTAGCTCTTCAGCTGACAGCCATCTGAATCCACCATAAGGTAAATACTCAGACATAGCCCAACCGTAGAGGTTATTTGCGTCTAAGTACACAATAAATTCTGAGGGCTTTTCTCTATCGAAATCAGGTAGATATTTGTTGTTAGTCTTTGAATATCGGTTACTGCATTGTACAAGTCCACCACGTATTCCTTTCTTGAAGAAATTGTACATATCTATGTTCGTCAAAAGCTCTAGTTCTATATTTGTGTACCTTAGCATAGCATCCCACGATAGTCCTGGTGCAGTGTAGTATTGACATGGATCTAAGTGGTAGATGTTCTTGCAAACCTTTCTAAGACTTTCAAATATATCTGCAAGTAAGAGCACATCCGTTTTTAAATATACTTCCGTGTAATCTTGCAAGGTTTTGCAGCCGAAAGCATTGTAAACTTCTTTTGCATGCTCATAGTCTTCAATCGAGCACTCCTTATTATTGAGATGGTTGAACAAATTTTCCCTTGCTGGAAGTTCACCAACATTCAATTTTTCAAAAGAATTAAGAAAATCATAGGGTAAGACACGTTTTCTTCTCACAAGATCAAACTCTTTTTTTGTTTTAAATTGTCTTTTAATGATGTGAAAGTCTTGTTCTGAAAGATTATTAGCTAAAGATTCTAAGCTTTCAGGCATAAAGCGAATTGTGTCTAAAAATCTAAGTTCAAGGTTGTAGTTGTCGGTAATTTTTGAAAATCTAGATAGTGATATGTATAATTCTTTGTTGAGCGGAAGGACTTTTATATTGTCAGATTTTTTACCCAACTCTTTAACAAAAAGATGCGCGTCATAAGATGAATAATTGTGGAAATGGATTGGTATAAATTTTGGAATTTGAAATTGCATCTATTATGAGCTGCTCCTCTAAATTTACCACTTATGTGGCAGTGATCTCGCACTCTATCATTGCCTAGATATTTATGACAAATGTGACAATTTATCGCAAGGAGTTAAAGCATCCATTTCCCTTTTATTTACTAGATATTCATTATAAATATCTTCACAATCTTCAATTAAATTTTCTACAAACTTTTCTGCTGCATCCCTCCCCGTATATAATTTAAACTTATCTAAACTATCATTATGCTTAGATTTAATATAATAACTAAAAGCACAAGGAATGTGCTTTTTGCGATACCTACTTTTGTCACTTACTCTAATATTAACCTCCTCCAGTATGCATTCAAAGTCTGCATACACAACAAATGGTACATCCATTTGTCGTTGGTGGTCTTTAAACTGCAACACGGCGTTTTCCTCAGACTGCAGCTCCACAACAATTTTCCCACATTCTTCTTTATGTCGCCCTAACGTTCTCTCATTGTGGGTGTATTGGAGGCAGCTGTTACAGAAGACAAGTTTTTTGCAGTGCTTGGTAGTCTGAGATTTTAAAAGTCTGTGGAAAGAAAAAATTTATAAGAATATATATTAATATATTTACGTAAATAAATGTATATTTCTTTACTTACTTTATTATATTTGTTATAAGAATATAATGCTGATATCCTTCAGCATTTTCTAATAATAACAAATTAATATGCTTAGCTTTTTCATTCTTGGTGTTATAGAATGGTCCAACAATCTCATTGCTTTCATCATTGTATCCGAACACATTGACGCTAATATTTGGATTGCTTTCTTCAAATATCCTGATACTCTTTAACGCCAACGGAAACTTTAAATTTTTGAAGTCAATCTCAATTCCGTTTTGCAAACATATGATATCAGCGCTGATGTCTGCAGTGTTGTATGAGCAGCAACGTTGTGGTCTTTTAATATCAGATATATCCAGTGCAGATATTATTGCCCATTTAAAACAATAAATGTCATTATTTTCAACATTTATACATGCCTTCTTACTTTTTAATTTCTCCGGCGTACTTATCCAGTTCGAGCCTCTCACCAATGATGACTTATTTATAGCGATTTCGAAGCGAACAATTCTAATTAAAGTCCATCCTGAATCCCGTTCTTGAAATTCAGACATTTTGTTGTGGATTTCTTGAAATTACTTTGCCATAATTTCCTCAACATCATCTTCAATGCACAGAAGATTTTAATATACTCTCCAATAAGAGTAATATTAAATTTAATAATGTTGTGTACGGCAAGACTATTTTCAAGTCTTTGTTTGATGATATGTTTATTATCCACAATAACATCTTCAAATAGAATACAATCTTTATTTACTGGAACTCCAAATGTTGTAATATTATTTTTAAAAGCACTATTTATTATATAATATTTGCATTCATTTGGAGCTTGAGACAGTAGATCATCCGCAGAATTTGAGATATCCATTTCTACTACATTATTTTGTGTATTTGCCTGATCATGTGGAATAACTTGACTCATATCCATGTCTTGAGAAGGATTATCTACGGGTAAATAGCTTGGGTAATAATTAGGCATATTATTTTGCTGCAACTCTATAGGAACGCTATATTCAATGGGATATGGAATCTCCATAGGTGCTGTGAATTGGTTGGTTGACACTGGATACGGATATAAAGGATACGCTGGTACCTGCACTGGATACTGATACTGCACTGGATACTGATACTGCACTGGATACTGATAGTGCACTGGATACTGATACTGCGCCGGATACTGATATAGCAAATTGTTGTGGACCATTGAGTTGTATGCATATGTTGAGGGTTATATGGACTGTGGGATTTGTTGATATGTTTCTATGGGGTTGCACGCAGATGTTGGGGGTTGTATCGACTGTTGCACTTGTTGTGGTTGAACATGACCTTTGCAATGTTCTAAATAAGATTTTTGGTAAATATACCTTATTACAGATATTGCACTTGAAAATTAGTGAACTCATTTTTTTTATATTTTGATTTACACTTATAAAAATTATTTTGCTTATAGTGTACTTTTCTATTAAAAAATATATTGATTGCTTGAATAACAAGTAATATTACAAGGATTTATATATATATATATATATATATATATATATATATATATATATTTAAATTCTGTCTTTGCTTAAATTATATGACACACTCTTATTTTTTGATATACAAATAATATGTTTTTTGAGAATATGTATTTATTTTCTGTCTTAGATTTATAATTAACACACAAAGAATTTTTTAATAGTCACGACTTGTTACTTTTAGATACAAAAATGTACTGAATGCTATCCTAAAAAATTTAGATTAATATAAATTCGTGAAAATTTTGTTTTGGCATTCCAACAAAGTAGCTTTGCGTTACTTTGCAAAAGTAGCGTATCTGCTGATAGAAACGGTTAAGATTAAAAAATTAGAAAAAAAAACTTGTATGTGCAAAAACTTTTGGCTCCAAAATATATTTGTAAAAGAAGTTGTATATGAAGTTGCTACGTTGACAAAATTTATATAGACAAATATTTTGTGTGTGGTATATACAGAATAGAGAGAAATGCGTGCATACCTAAGCATGCGAAGCCGCTACGTAAACAAAAATTTTTTATATGAGATATATACAGAATGCTGAGGCATGCTTATGCTTGCAGATACGTTAAAAATGTTTGGGAGAAGGAAACTGCTACGTAGACAATATTTATATAAACAAACATTATGATATGTGATATACACAGAATGCCGAGGTATGCTTATGCATGCAAATACGTTAGAAAATATTTAGGAGAATGAAACTGCTACGTAGACAATATTTATATAAACAAACATTATGATATGTGATATACACAGAATACGGAGGCATGCCTTATCCAAAAGCAGAATTATTAAAATTTGAACTTCAGCTTTTATTTGTAAAATGAAGCCCTTCTGGTACACACCATTGTATCGCAGACTTCAGAGTCACTATTTGAAGGAGTATCTAAGAAAATCCAGACAGGAAGAGTTCGAGCGACATCTTGAAGGAGATGAGGAGCTTCTCCTAGAGCTGTCTTCGCAACGATCTTCATCTAACCCACTCCAAAAAATAGATGAAGAATATGAAGAGATGCTGACAGGTGACGATGACCTATTTTTGAGTATAAATACTCAGCCTGCCGAGGCTGGTAGTGAATCCAATAGAAGTGAGGTAACCAACAAACCGCACATAGAAATATTGGAAGTCCAAATGCTCCCAAAAATTGATGTCCCAATGTTTCTTGCATTATACGAAGATACCAACGATCAATTGGTGATAGAGGCAGCTGACGCAGTGGAGGCACCTTTTTATTAAAAAATATATGTAAGTGTATGTATAAATGTTACATATTAATAAAAATTAAAACAATGTATATGTTTAAACAATGGTTCATTCATTCATTCAAATGGTCAAGGGAATATTTGGGCACAAAAAATAAACGCTTATTATTTGTTTGTATGTATATGCGTAAATGAAATAAAAATGTAGATATTTATGTACGCATGAACATGTACATCTTATCACATTTTATACTGACCAGGAAAGCAAAAAAGCGGACTGTCATACAGACTCACAAATCGTCACATACACAGACTGTTTGACAGGCAGACATTCCAACCGCCACTCAGAGCACAAAAAACACACACACTTAAATATAGCATAAATATTCATATTCTACAAAATACAGAAATCGCACCACCATCCAGATCCCCAAATAAAATCCATCGATGATCGTCATGTATAAAATAAACAAAACATCAGTTTCAATATTTGTGCAATAGTAATTTTTTTTTCACAACGTCTTCAAGATCAGAATAATCAAATTATTCCTCCAGACTCAAGCATTGCAAGCAAAGACAAATCTTAAGTAAACAAACCAAATTTTAATAAGCAAAAAAATGAAAGAAAAAATCTCACTCCAGCAAGAAGGAACGAACCACAAACATTAAGGGCATCCATATATAACTACTACACTTTTTAAATAGTGTAATTCCTAAAAATGCTTCTAAATTTTTTTATTCACCAGGCGTACACAGTATAAATGGACAGACAGAAATTTCCACGCTCACATACAGATGGACATGTATATTCAAGGTCACATATGGACGGACATGTATTCTCAAGGTGACATGTATAGACAGACACAAATTCCCACGCTCACATACCGACGGACATGTATTCTCGAGGTCACATATGGACAGACACAAATTCCCACGCTCACATACCGACGGACATGTATTCTCAAGGTCACATATGGACGGACATGTATTCTCAAGGTCACATATGGACAGACACAAATTTCCACGCTCGCATATCGACGGACATGTATTTTCAAGGTCACATATGGACAGACACAAATTCCCACGCTCACATACCGACGGACATGTATTCTCAAGATCACATATGGACAGACACAAATTCCCGCGCTCACATACAGACGGACATGTATTCTCAAGGTCACATATGGACAGACAAAAATCCCACGGCTACCCCAACATTATATTAAAAAAACAACAATGTGAACGCCCCTATTAAACCGTGGGAAAAAATACACACACGAACACAAACAAATGAAATTTGAGAATTTTGGCAATTACAATTGAAAAATTTCAAATTTAATTGCTGAAATTTAATATTTTTAATGGTCCTAGCACATACAGTTCACTACTACTGAAGTTTGTAAAAAACAAACGAAACGTTGGGTAAAAGAAAATATAATTTAGTTCTTATTCATATTTGATTAGAGATATTATTGACCACAAAGCCCCTAGGATATACCACTATAATAATACGTAATAAATAAACAAATATTTTTTCTTAAAAAAATTTTTAAGGAAGGTTAATTTTTTTTTATCAAAATAAGCAAATCTCTAGATTTTACCAAAATAAAAGCATCCTTTATTATATTATATATATATATATATATATATATATATATATATATTACAGAAAACATTATATAGCAATAACATTATATAATTTATAACATGGCTTAAGGCATATGAGCATTTTATAAGAATAAAAATATTATTGCAATCATTTGCTTTTAATTCCTTAAACACTTATTTCTGCCATGACATAATTTTTTTTACAAAGCGAATGCATTCAAAATTTTTATTTCATCATAAATTAATTTATATATTAATTTAATTCATATTTAAGATAGATTAGATGATTTCATTTAAAATACAACATCTAATTCCTGAACGATTCGTAGATTGATTAAAAAAGTTATTCTATAGCAGCTATGTGCTTCATACAGAATTTTGGTGTTAATTTTGGAAATTGCTAATACCGAACGCATTACATACGCCAATAAAATAAAAATTGTTGATACCTAATTTTAATTTAAAAATTTAATTTAAAGATATGTATATCTTAACTACATACGTCAAATTATATGAACGTTAGTACAGACCACCCGTAATTTTTACCGGTTATATAAAATATATAAAATTTTTGTAAAGCCATTGAAAATTTTTTTTGTTTTATATATTTTATATATATCTTGTATATCAATATCTAGAAGAAGTTGTAAAACTGTTTACTTATCTTAACTACAGACGTCAAATTATATGAACTTTACTACAGACCACCCGTAATTTTTACCGGTTATATAAAATATAGAAAATTGTTGTAAAACCACTGAAAATTTTTTTTTGTTATATATCTGTTATATATATCTTGTATATCAATATCTAGAAAAAATAAATAAAACGCACAAATTTTTTAAAGCAAAATATATTCAGTTACCTTTTTTTAGTAATTTTATTAAGGTTGTACAAGAAAGACAATAAAAAAATATTTAAACAAAACACACTATCAAAATTTAATATATAATACATTTAGATACAATATAAAAATTAAAAAGAAAAATATACATTTGGAAAAAAACCTGCAAGAGATAAATTTTATTAAAAATTCAGGTCGAACATTCCTTACAAATTCTTTCTGTGCATTGAAAACAAATTGAGCATAAATGTGTTGTTTTCCTTTCTTTGCTAGCTTTGCAGGGGGTGGATTATCAGTGTCCTCATCTTCTGGCTCTATTTCTGATATAGTAGTTCCACATAGTCAGAATCTGATTCTGAACCGCTAATATCAGAATCAATTTCTTTCAGCCATCTTTCCACAACTTCTTCAATATTTTTTGTAGTCCCTCTTAAGGGCCTGGACTCCTTCTTCCATCCATTACTATATTCTACATTAAAAAGACAGAGTAATGATATAAATAAAATTAACTGTTATCCAGTTTAATTACAACACAATTTAAAAATATACTTACAGCAAGACTGAAGGCAAGTAATTTTTACCGGTTACTAAATTTAAATAGTTGTAAATTAAACAAATCGCATTGCACACAACTGGCACTTTGGCAAACAAAGTTACACTCAATATTGAAGAGGTACATAAATATATAAATGCGTAACTAACAGGGATCTCCCGAAATTAAAATATTGTAACTGCTTACCGGTAAAAAATGCCGGTGGTCTGTAGTTAAGGGATGTATATATATATATATATATATATATATATATATATATTTTTTTTTTTTTTGCAATATATAATATATATATATATATATATATATATATATATATATATACATACATATATAACTGTTAATAAATTAACAATTTCACACATTGTCACTGTATTATTATAATATGAAATTAATTTGTTGGTAGTTATTGGTAGGTTTATTGTTGTCCAAAGTATTTCTAATTGTATAGGGGTATAGAAAAATAAAAATAGAGTCATATCGAGTAAAAGTAGTGTGTTGGGTTTTTGTTTCTATAAGTTACATAGCCTACCATACTTATTATAATATGATTTTTTAAATCATGTGTGAGTATTTATATATATTCTCAAACGGTTTGTAAAAGTCTTTTCACAAAATGAGAGGTTTGAAGCTTTTCCAAACTGTGGTGTAAGTCTGCTGATGATTTGGTAAAAAGCGCCAATGAAATGCATATAGACATTGCAAAACCACCCAACAAATACATTTCAATATATATATATATATATATATATATATATATAATATATATGGTATCATCGCACCGGTGCTTATAGATCACCGGTGTCAGCGCCATACACAATTGTCGAGCGTAAAATATAATTGTTTGCTGAGAGCCACTCTCATTTAGCGGGAAGTATCGCGAAGCCTGTTTTAAGGCCTCTAAACATGCCTTTCAACATAAATTTGTTGCTGCGAAACTGCAATACAAATTTAGAAGATATTATTAGTAAATAAAAGTATACTTTCAGAAAAGGTCTTTAATTAGGCCTCGCAACCGCACATTTGGCCCTCTGGGAATGTAAGAGAAAAGACTAAATCTCACCAACACAAACGCAATTGACCCTCTTATTATATTATAGATACATTTTTGTTTTTCCAACATCAACTCAAGTATTATTTACCTTACATTAACATACGCAGTAGCATATTTCTCTTCGGACAAGTGATCCATTCTATACAACAAAAACATACATGAACAATAACAATTTTCTGCTGAAAATAATTACAGATATCGCCAAAAAAGTTTCATTGTTGAATGCTCTAGGCAAACTTACCAATTTTTTGTTTTATTCGAAGAAATAACTATACAAGGCATTGCAACATGAAATATGTTTGACAAACAATTAAAGTATTATGTTCGTTGCGGGCTGTAATATTAGAGCTATGCCGAACTTCATCAAACACTCGTTTTTGACAACAACCTCTGATCAAACCTATTTCAAATGCATGGGTTTGATTAAAGGTTGTTGTCAAAAACGCGCTTTTGAGAGCGTTTGATGAAGTTCGGTACAGCTCTATGTAATTTTACGTCCCGTATATAAATTTTTTCGTGGTTGACATGCAATATCTTATATACATAATGTTTGCTAGTGAACATATTCGAACTGCTTACTCTAATGTTGCTGTTCAATAAAAATTTTTCATTTATAGCTGTTATGGTGTCACTGGTGATCGGTCCAGGGTTTCCAGTTTTTTTCGAGCTTTATCCCCAAAATAAAACATTTATCCCGAAAATCTTCGAATTGAAGTTTTTAACATCCGGAAAATACCCATTAAAATTAAAATTTTTTAATATACATATACTATAACATAAAAATGTACACGCATTTTATTTGTACTGTTAATTCATTTATCTTGTTAATATATACTGCTTTCGAACATAGGGAAAGCACTATACGTTTGTTCAAGTACTTATAAGTTTTAAATTTTTTTGCTTTTGTTTCTGCAAGCCTTGACTAAAACTTTACGTACTGAAACAGGCATTATTTCATTAGAAGCGTTATATAAGACAACTAAAAATAAACATTAAAAAATGTATAAGAAGATATGTACAATAATTATTATTCCCCAAAAATTCCCAATCCAAATTTTTATCCTCAGTTATATTTTATTGTACAAAAAAACCACGTGGCATAAAGCAAAACATAAAATTTTGTTCAGTAAAGACAGTATTATAAAAACAAAACAAATATATATAACTATATAACCAAAATTAATTTTAAAAAATTCATAGATATTAGATTCGGTCAACAATTTGGTAAATAAAAACGATTTTTGGAATCTCAACTATTTTGTATCCAGCAGGTACATTAATCGGAAACTCAAGTAGTGTATGTGTTTTAGAATTATTCATACATATATTAATCATAATATTGCTTTCTATACTCAAGACATTCACCTTAAAGATATTCACTGGAAGATCATAGTAATGTTCTTTGTTTGGCGTTAATATTCTATCATTGAATCCTAAACGTCTACCTATTGTATTTTCTTTATTAAAATATATTGATTCTTTAGAGCTGCTGACTTTGACTTGCATTGTATTGTTATTAGCTTCAATCAAAATTTGGTTTTCTGGTCTATATCGTTTCTATTTTTCTTCTATATAGTCAACTATATCATTTAATTCATAAGATCCGATAGGTACTTCAATTACAAGCTTATCGATATGAAAAATATTGTTATCGACATCCACATTCGGGATAATGTTGTATGAATGAAAATCAATTACAGCACATTCATAGGTTCATAGGAGGGAAACAAATAGCAGATAGCTCTGATGAATTGGAGCTCAGAGTCGATGTTATTGACATTGTGACTGTTTGATTGTAAAGAAATGAGGTTAAAGGAACAGTATGACATAACAATCAGTTACACATTTATTATATATTTACCTATTTTAAATTTAAATTAGATATTGATGCCATTGTGGTTGTTGTTTTTATCTATTGTATTCTTCCAGTTACAATATTTCATCTTTGGTTACCTAAGAATTGTGCTCATTACCAAAGCCAAGCCCCTTTAACAAACAACTTATGTCGTTTACTTTTAAAGACCTTTTCAACTAGATATGTCTTTGGATATCTCGTTTTATAAAGTTCTTCTTTACAGAACCCACGCCCGATAGGATTTCCGCGATACATACGTACCATATCTTCAATCTTTTAACAACAACGATAAAATAAGAATTTCAATACAAAACCAAGATTTATATGTGTTACCCAGTGAAAGCTCTATATATGTACATATGTGGAAGGATTTGTTGTAGACGATTTGTTGTTCATCCTAATTTCGGCGGGAGTGTTAATTATATGTAGCATTTCTACAGTGAATCTTTTTTTATAATTATGTTTTTGTTGTAATATTTCTGTATTATTTATGTCTGACGAGTGACCATGCATTGCACAGTGGGCTGCTAATGCGGTTTTTTGTTCCAAATTTTCGTTTCTATTTTTATAATTAGATTTGCGTGCAGCCAATCTTGTCCTAAGTTTTGATTTTGTATATTTTCTTACATGCATTTTTGCCATCCCCATAGCAAGGTATTTTGTAGATAACATTATATTTATCTAACTTGTCTAATTTTGTTTTTGTATTCGAAAAGAGGGAGTTTAAAGTGTTTGTGTTTTTTAGAGCAATGTTAACGTCATCAGTGTTGTAGATATTATTAACACTCCCGCCGAAATTAGGATGAACTACAAAACAGACACGAAAAATTTTGCGCATACGTATAGACATATAATAACAAAACACAATAAACCAAAACAAATTTACTAAACATTTAACCCTTTTCAAAACTAGACGACTTTACTCAATAGTAAGACAAAATATATTTACGTGTTGTTATGTTTATAATTTTAAGGACTTGTTTATAAATAACTCTTTAGTTAATTTAAATCAAATTATATTTTTGTGATACTAAATGTTGTAACAACAAAATTGTTTTTTCAATTTTTCCTGAAGAAGAACACCGATAGTGTTCGAAATATCGAAATAATAAAATATTTACAAATATAACGAGATAAAACATAACAAGAGTTTTATTTTCGAGTCTTAGACCTAGAGCCTGAAGAATAATTATAAGAAGAATTTAAGTATAAGACAAGGTCGAATAAAATACAAAAAATAATTGTTAAACTTGATTATACAAAACTTCGAAATGGACATTTTAATTTCTATGTACCACTCAAACTTCTTTTAAGATTCGCTGAAGACTACATCAAAGTGTAAATAAAAGGTAAACATGAGTTGATACCCTTGCGGAATAAGGACGATAAAGATTTTGTACACTCGAGTGTTTCCACTGAGAAAGCAAAACTTACAATTTCACTAATATTATAGAGTATTCCACATGTTCAATTATC